>WWET01001785.1:125101-139153 GCA_011038615.1 Limnodynastes dumerilii | reverse complement strand
AAAAAGGAATGCATTTGCACCCCTGACATTGCAACATGGTGTTGCCCAGGTGTAGATGTTAAATTAGGACCAGATTTACAACTAAGAGTGTGTTAGGTGTAGACAGATCTGCACCTAACTCATTCGTGCAGCCCCTTTCGTGCCATAGGGCTACCTTAACTAACCATGCATAGTTTCCTTCTTAAGAAGGAAACTATGAACGGACATTGACTCTCCCCGCCCTCCCCGGCTAATCTAAATCCCCCCCCTCCCACTTCTGCCTAAACACTCCCCGAGGCACGCCTCTTTCTAACTAAACTACTCTGTACAGTCTTTAAAGACCGCATGGAGGCAATCTACTTACCTAACTGGCACGTAGATTGAGTATATGAGCTGCTACTCATGCGTCGTAGGTCATTTCCGAAATCTCTGCGCCTAAGAAGCAGAAGCTTCTTAGGTGTGAATCAGGTCCTTCGTTTTTTGTTGCTGCTTTTAGTTATGGATCAGTCCCAACGATATTACAACAAGGAACCCATGTTATCTGTAGAAAATATTGAGCCATTGCCGAAAACTATGGATTATTTCTGTGCACCTCAGAGGTCGAGAGGTGTCATTCTTTGTTGCCCTGCCTCGAAAATGTATTCACTGCATGTCTTTTACGGTCCGGCGTCTACATATCGAAACATTAACAATATTATTATTTCTGCCGCAGTAAAACTGTACATCATCAGGCGGCAAAGATTAAGAGGGGAAAAATTACATTATTCATTCGGAATAATTTCCTACTAGAAAATAAATGTAACAGCGGATAAGGTTTTGAAATGGATACCGATTCCCTGAATTCTTTCCTGTCTGTTTCAGGAAATAGACAGATCTGGTTGATAATAAAATACAATGTGCCTAAAGTTCACTTGCAAAACATGGTTTTTCTTCCTCTGAAAGTCATCTGTATTCTTTTTATAATTTTAAACCTCTGGAGATCTCCGTAATCGGTGAGATCTGATCCAGAATCTTTTTGTTAATATCCTCGATGATAATTTAGCTCATTCAGATCAGTGAATAGCGGAAGGGCTTTCTTCTTCTCTATCCTGGGAACGTATGTGGTGCTGTACGTCGGCACTGAGAGGCTCCGTGTTGTAATGATATGCATCGCCATTTATTATTTTGCTCATTAATTAAGTGAACTAAGTGGCACCTGTTGGCTCTCTTATTTTGTACAGAAAACAAAGACTCCTGTGCCGCTGATACTGACGGATGGTCCCAAATGGTTGCTCGATGTCACCTGGCAGGGAGTGGAAGACAGCAAAAGCAACTGTATTGTGTACAGCAAAGGTAACAAGCGTCTGATTTTCTTTTACTATCCATGTGCCATATAATTGCCAGCCCATGAAATTTGCCCAGCACTCCTGGACGCCCCAGAATGTTGGCCATGCTCCCATTTTTGGCCTGTACAAGGGCAAGATGATGCAAACGGGATCATTAAACCCCACCCCAACTACTTAATAATGCAATTTAATGCAAATTGCAGCATTGTAGCTCCACAATCTGCTTAGTAGGTTACTGAACGCGGAAGGGGTGTAGGTGCAGGGGGTTTGCACTCCCCTTGCACGGAAGGAAGTTAAGATCGCTAATTATGAATGCTAGCCTCTGATTCGAACATTAGTGCATGATAATGCAGAGGATGGAGTCACAGCGTGGATACGTAATTTAGAAAGAATTACATGCGCTAATGTCCGAATCAGAGGCTAGCATACGCAATAAGCGTTCCTAAATTCCTTATGAGCAAGAGGAGTGCACACCCCCTGCGCTCACAGCGCTTCCGCGTTCAGCATCATACTTTAAATGTCCGTCTGCAGAAGCGTGACCGCCATTTATTATTTTGCTCATTAATTAAGTGAACTAAGTGGCACCTGTTGGCTCTCTTATTTTGTACAGAAAACAAAGACTCCTGTGCCGCTGATACTGACGGATGGTCCCAAATGGTTGCTCGATGTCACCTGGCAGGGAGTGGAAGACAGCAAAAGCAACTGTATTGTGTACAGCAAAGGTAACAAGCGTCTGATTTTCTTTTACTATCCATGTGCCATATAATTGCCAGCCCATGAAATTTGCCCAGCACTCCTGGACGCCCCAGAATGTTGGCCATGCTCCCATATTTGGCCTCTACAAGGGCAAGATGATGCAAACGGGATCATTAAACCTCACCCCAACTACTTAATAATGCAATTTAATGCAAATTGCAGCATTGTAGCTCCACACTCTGCTTAGTAGGTTACTGAACGCGGAAGGGGTGTAGGTGCAGGGCGTTTGCATTCCCCTTGCACGGAAGGAAGTTAGGATCGCTAATTATGAATGCTAGCCTCTGATTCGGACATTAGTGCATGGTAATACAGAGGGTGGAGTCACAGCGTGGATACGTAATTTAGAAAGAATTACATGCGCTAATGTCCGAATCTGAGGCTAGCATACGCAATAAGCGTTACTAAATTCCTTATGTGCAAGAGGAGTGCACACCCCCTGCGCTCACAGCGCTTCCGCGTTCAGCATCATACCTTAAATATCCGTCTGCAGAAGCATGACATACTGAATGCAGGATCGTACATAAGGGCTCAGCTAAGATTAACTGTTTGATCTGTATGCATTACTCTGCCCAAAATGCATATCATGTACCCCGGACCCTCCAACATGACCCATTCCATTAGGTAAAATTTATTCCACTCCTGAGCTTCCAACTGTCACTCACCTGGTTTAAATGAATTAACTGATATTTAAAAAGTATTTGCCTCTTCAACAAAGGTGGTTACCATAGTAACTGACAGTTGGAAGCTGAGGAGCAGAGTATTTTGTACATAATGGAATGGGTCATTTTGGAGGGCACGCATACCCATGGTTAGTGGGCCCACCCCACATTAGAGACATAGGGCTGGATCCAGACCTTATTAAGTGCTTTAACTTAGTTACACCTGGGCTATACCATGTTGAATTCAGGGGGAATCAAGGTAATTGTATTCTTTGCATGCAGGGATATATCTTTGAATTGCTTACTGCACACAGATACTGACCAGCGTTACTATCACACTGTTATTTAGACTTGTGATAGGAAACATCACCTCTCAACTCTAATACTGTTTGCAACAGATGTAATATGACTCCCCTGCAATCACCATGGTTTAGCCCAGGAGTAACTAAGTTCAAGCACTTAACTAGGTCTGGATCCAGCCCATACTTACACTGTTGTTATTCATTTTTGTTCTGGTCCAAAAGTTACTGTCACTTGTCGGCAGATTTTCCCCTTGGGATTCTTGGGGTGTTGGATACAACAGAGCTTCCATAAGTCTTGTGTGTGTCTGCTGTTGTTCTCTGTGCAGTAACCTGTTGTTGCTGTGGGTGACAGGTGTAACTTGTGGAGCCGGAGATACAGAATTGTTATATTGTTTATTACTGAAATGGATTGTTTGCTACTCTGTTGACAGGGATTGTACCAGTGCGTTGGCATTTTTATATTATTAATGCATGTATTATTTTTTTTTGCAATGCCTAACTTGTGTTTTTACATCTTTCACAACTCTGGTCATCAGACAGAATGACTGCACTATGAGGACATATAATATAAGCACATTTCCTGAGGCTTTGGGCTCTGTGTTGGTGTTAAACAATGTTTAATCTCAAGTGATTGATTTGAACACAAAAGAGTTAAAGCTATGAATTCCACATCATAAGTTCATTTATTTGGGATTTCCAGAGCAGAGCTTTCTGTTTGGTCACACCCTTATGGTAGTTGCTTTATCTATATCACAAGAGAAAGCATCCATCTTGGCAGGGAAAGGGAGTTCCCCCTGGAATTCAGCGACTGCGTATTTCAATTTCCACTGTTTCCTTCGTATTTTCCTCCGTTCTGTTGCTTTGCAGCTGTCCACCGGGGAAGTGTCCAAAGGCAGAGTTAGGAAAAAGTTAATGCAAGAAAGATGAAGTCACAAATCTGCCACTCCTCTATCTTCCCCCCAGGTGACGCAGATCATTGTCACTCCTGCTACAGCTGTATTGTATTTGAATTAGTCCAATATAGGAACCCCCTCTCCGCTCTTCTACCATCCTGCAGCAGCTTAGGAAAGGTTTATAGATCAGGGTTGCCCACTCTCCCAGAATATCCGAGAGACTCCCTAAATTTGGGCAGAGCCACGAAACCATGGCCTTAAGTCTTGCCCCCCTGCTTGGCAACACTAGTATCCTAGTATTGCTAGGAACAGGGAGGGACTTGATGACACAAATTGCATCATCAAGTCCCGCCCTCATCCCTATTAAACTCAAAGGGGATACTTAATAGTCAAGGGGTGGGGCTTAATGACACAATTTGCATAAATTGCTTTGTTAAGCCACGCCTCCTGCATGCATCTATAACTTTTAAAATACGGCAGCCCTGTTATAAATAAAAATAAGCAAATACTTATTACAGTTTGGTTTAATTTCTCCATGTTTTCAAATTGTATTATCTTATCTCCTATTGGGCACAAAAATGCAAAAGCTCAACTGCATCAGAAACTACTGAGGAGGAAGGGGATCTAGGAGTCAATATATAATGTAGCTTAAAGGTAGCCAAGCAATGTAACAAAGGAATGAGAAAGGCAAGTCAGATGCTTGGTTGCATAGGGAGAGGAATTAGTAGCAGAATGAGAGAAGTAGTGATGCCTCTTTATAGATCGTTGGTATGACACCTAGAATACTGTGTTAAGTTATGGAGGCCATATCTCCAGAAAGACATAAATACATCAGAGACTGTGCAAAGAAGAGCAACTAAAATGGTGCATGTCCTGTGTCACACAACATACAAAGAAAGACTAGAGGAAGTGAACATATATCAGGGGATGTAACAAGGTACAGGAGAGAAGATTATTCAGATGAAAAGGTATATCAGAACACAAAGACGTGTATAAACTGGAAGGTGGAAGGTTTATAGGAAATATACTGTCACTGAAAGGGTAGTTGATAAGTGGAATAAACTGAGGTGTTAGAGGCGAACACAGTTGAACAGTTTAAACATGCTTGGAATAAATGGTCTAGCGTCAGTATAGTTTAAAAAAAAAAAAAAAACATCTGGGCAGACTGGATGGTCCATGGCTCTTACCACCCACTTTCTATGTTCCTGTGTAACCTACCCCTTATATGTAAATGCTGTGTGCTGGCTACACCAAGATTACTGGAATTACACCCCTGTCTCGTATGATGTTGGAACAAATGCTAGTAAAATAATTGTGAAAGTTTAATGGGCCAGTTACTGGAGAATGTATATTTTGCAAATATTGTTTTAAGGGATTAAAACTATGGAGTATGTAATCCAAGCCATTTTCTATGCCGGGATATTGGTAACCTATCAGATATGCCTTCTGTCAGAATATGATGACTTATGAGGACTTATGATGGGATGTGCCACAGGTTGCCCCAACATAGCTGTGAGTTCCATGGGTTGTGTGCGACGTGTAGCCAAAACCGGTGGGAGTCCCCGGCACGAGGGCTGTCTTTTAGAAGAAAAGACAGGTGAAAGTTATTTTTGGGCTGTCTCTGTTTCAAATAGGCAGCCATTTTAGATTTTTGGAATGAATGAATGATTTGCATACTCAGCCATTCATTTTCGGAAGCACCACCCTCCGCACCTGCCACAGACACCACTTTTTGGGCTGGGAGGGGGAGTAGGGTTTGCCTCTGGGGAAGGTTTAGGGTTAGAGCCATGAAAGAGGAGAGTTAGAGTTAGGATCAGGCTGCGGGAAAGAAAGGGTTAGGGTCAGGTTGTGGGGAAAGGAGGGTTGGGGTTAGGGTAATAGAAGGGGAGGGTTGGGGTAAGGATTAGTGTTGGGGTTAGATTTGATACTTATCATTAGGAGCACCGTGTTCGGTGCTCCAGCGATCGATTGCTTTGCCTCTTTGAGGCAGAAGCAATCGATTTCCCAGCCAGTTCGGAACTGGCTGGGAGAGAATGGCGCTATCAAAATAGCCACAAAGAGAATCATTATCTCCTAGCATGCATGCCTGAGACACAAACTCTGTCATCAGTGACAGAGAAATAGAGTCTGTGGCCCTGATCCAGACTTAAGAGTGATTTCCACATGTAAAGGGTGGCTAAAGCCTGCGTGTAAGAGGCTAGTGCCCCCTTATCACATTCCCCTTTCACGTACAGATTCTAGCTGACTTACATGCCTATAACCCACCTTACCTTCTCTGCACAGAGAATACACTGACATACGCTAGCCCAGCCCCCCAGCCCATCCTGTACAATTTATATACCTCCGCCATGCCCACAATGCGTATAGTTCAATACTCTGAACGTACGTTAATCAGTTCCGTGCATTCATAATGTCTGGTGCGCACATCATGCGCAGAGTGGATCTGGATCTGGTCCAGTGTGTGCAAGACAGCTAGCAACTGAAAAGCTTAAGCAGCGATAGAGTGCCCGGACCAATAGGCGGATGTTGCAGGTGATCCTGGAAAGTGTGTGGCTGGGATGAGTGTGCTGGGAAGTGCAGTGACAACGTGTTTGCAGTCAAGGCTGACATCCTTGTAGATGTCTCTAACAATATTGGCTGCATTAAAAAAATAAAATGCTCCAGATCAACAAAGCAACATCCGAGTTTATAAACCCCGAGCCTGCAGGGTCTGGAGACTGGCAGAGAGCGCAGGGATTAGCATGTTTTCAATTCTTTAGTCATGCTCAAATGAGCAATACATTTGCCTGCTTCTGCCTCTTATTGTGCCTAGTGGTGTGTGAGGTCGATGTATGTAAAATGGCATGGTAAAGAAAATGTCATATAGGTGAGTACTAGGTGCATTTGGTACTATTCCCCATTAATGTGACTTATTATGAGTTTTTATTCACTTTTTTGGCTCATATTTTTCATTCATTTTGTTTTCTTTTCTTCCTTCCTTCCTTCCTTCCTTCCTTTTTTCCTTCCTTCCTTTTTTCCTTCCTTCCTTTTTTCCTTCCTTCCTTTTTTCCTTCCTTCCTTTTTTCCTTCCTTCCTTTTTTCCTTCCTTCCTTTTTTCCTTCCTTCCTTTTTTCCTTCCTTCCTTTTTTCCTTCCTTCCTTTTTTCCTTCCTTCCTTTTTTCCTTCCTTCCTTTTTTCCTTCCTTCCTTTTTTCCTTCCTTCCTTTTTTCCTTCCTTCTCTCTTTCTCTCCTTCCCTCCTTCATATATTTTTCATTCATTTTGTTTTCTTTTCTTCCTTCCTTCCTTCCTTCCTTCCTTTTTTCCTTCCTTCCTTTTTTCCTTCCTTCCTTTTTTCCTTCCTTCCTTTTTTCCTTCCTTCCTTTTTTCCTTCCTTCCTTTTTTCCTTCCTTCCTTTTTTCCTTCCTTCCTTTTTTCCTTCCTTCCTTTTTTCCTTCCTTCCTTTTTTCCTTCCTTCCTTTTTTCCTTCCTTCCTTTTTTCCTTCCTTCCTTTTTTCCTTCCTTCCTTTTTTCCTTCCTTCTCTCTTTCTCTCCTTCCCTCCTTCATATATTTTTCATTCATTTTGTTTTCTTTTCTTCCTTCCTTCCTTCCTTCCTTCCTTTTTTCCTTCCTTCCTTTTTTCCTTCCTTCCTTTTTTCCTTCCTTCCTTTTTTCCTTCCTTCCTTTTTTCCTTCCTTCCTTTTTTCCTTCCTTCCTTTTTTCCTTCCTTCCTTTTTTCCTTCCTTCCTTTTTTCCTTCCTTCCTTTTTTCCTTCCTTCCTTTTTTCCTTCCTTCCTTTTTTCCTTCCTTCCTTTTTTCCTTCCTTCCTTTTTTCCTTCCTTCTCTCTTTCACTCCTTCCTTCCTCCTCATATTTTTCATTCATTTTGTTTTCTTTTCTTCCTTCCTTCCTTCCTTCCTTCCTTCCTTTTTTCCTTCCTTCCTTTTTTCCTTCCTTCCTTTTTTCCTTCCTTCCTTTTTTCCTTCCTTCCTTTTTTCCTTCCTTCCTTTTTTCCTTCCTTCCTTTTTTCCTTCCTTCCTTTTTTCCTTCCTTCCTTTTTTCCTTCCTTCCTTTTTTCCTTCCTTCCTTTTTTCCTTCCTTCCTTTTTTCCTTCCTTCCTTTTTTCCTTCCTTCCTTTTTTCCAGGGTTGCCGACTCTCCCGGAATGTCTGGGAGACTCCCGAAATTCGGGCAGTTCTCCCGGTATCACGAGAGAGCCTGCAAATCTCCCGCAGAGGGCTCTAGGCTCAAGTCCTGCCCCCTGCTTGTGAACACTATTTTTTTAGTGTTACTAGTGGCAGGGAGAGACTTGATGGCACAATTTACCCCACCCTCATCACTAGTAAATCTAAAAGGGGCAATAATGATTCTATTTGCATAAATCGCATTATTAAGCCGCTATGGCACTAACCATCTATGGAGATCACGGAGGAAAGCTAATAAAAGTCGGCAACCCAGTTTTTAACAAGACAAGCCTTAGTAGTGCCTTAATTTGAATGGAATGGACTAAAAAAAAGATTTCACAAAATATCTTACTATTTTACACATTTCCTTCCAGGTTTTCAGGCAATACGCACACACTGAGATAAAATATATATATTGTTGTTGTTTTTTTTTTAAATAATTGCTGCAAATGGGAAAAAATAATCCAGTGGATTGAAGCAAGCTGGCGTTTATATCAAACTATTTACATCCAAAACATTAATCGTCACATCAAAGACTTACAAGGAAAACTTCCTGGAAACAATTACAATTGTTCTTTTCATCATTACATTTTATGCACTCAGAAGTAGATTTCCTTTTTAACCTTCACAAGTCTTTGAAACGGCTAAATGAAATATTAAATATATAAATACACAGCATCAATTTACATTTAAATAAGGTATGTCAGGTCTGTAAAACATAACATTTGTTGTGCGGGAAGGAGCACAATGGAGAGAGGGCTGTCGGCTTGGAGCTATCTCTGTTTATCTCTGATTTTACAGCTCGGTGTATCTTCTCCAGTGCTCTCTGCTCCTAGATGACCCGAGTTACAATAACCAGACTTATTATTCATGGAGCGGAAGTTAACCGTTTATTTGTTCGCAAACAAAAACAGCGCAGCCACACAAAGGCAGGCATAGGACTGGGCTATTGTAACTCGTGCATGGTGCTGGGAATGAGAGGTTCCTAGCTTATCTTAGTCGCTTCTTTCTTCTACATCAGTTCTGCAAGCACTGTATGCTCCCGGTATGAAACGCTTTCTGCAGCCCGGACCCTGAATAACAGGACTTCTTCACTCTACAGATCTAGGGCTGTATTCCGAGATCAGTTTTTTTAATGTACACAATTATACGCACGGACGGAGCAAGGAAACACCCACCAACAACCCCGACACTCCCCTCTCTCGGACGTGTGGTCGGTGACTTACAAGTCCCTAGAGCACTCTGTTCTTGCGTATGCGCAGTTGATCTGATTCTAAAAATATGCATGTAACTAGCCTCAAATACGGATCTCTGAATACGGCCCCTAATGCTAAGGGCTGGGTCCGACATGTATTATATATACTTTTATACGCTGTACAGAGAATGTAATTGCCATTCACATCTGTCCGGATGTGGTTTGCTGGTCTGATTATCTCATTTCCAACACTGAACATGCCAGCACTAAAATGCATTTTTCTATTAGACAAATTCATTATCGTGACACCTGTCTAAAGCAACTGTTAATTTCAAACCTTATTCCTAACCCTAACATTAATCCTAAACCAAATTCCCAAACGTAACTTTAATCCTAAACCTATTTCTCAACCCTATCTTTAATCCTAAAACTAATTCCCAACCTTAACTTTAATCCTAAACCTAATTCCCAACCTTAACTTTAAAACTTTAATCCTAAACCTAATTCCCAACCTTAACTTTAATCCTAAACCTAATTCCCAACCCTAATTTTAATCTTAAACCTAAATCTCAATCCTAACTTTAATCCTAAACCTAATTCCCAACCTTAACTTTAATCCTAAACCTAATTCCCAACCCTAACTTTAATCCTAAACCTAAATCCCAATCCTAACTTTAATCTTAAACCTAATTCCCAACCTTTACTTTAAACCCAAACCTAAATCCCAACCCTAACTTTAATCCTAAACCTAATTTCCAACCTTAACTTTAATCCTAAACCTAATTCCCAACCCTTACTTTAATCCTAAACCTAACTCCAAACCCTTACTTAAATCCTAAACCTAATTCCCAACCCTTACTTTAATCCTAAACCTAACTCCAAGCCCTTACTTTAATCCTAAACCTAACTCCAAACCCTTACTTAAATCCTAAACCTAATTCCCAACCCTTACTTTAATCCTAAACTTAAATCCCAACCCTAACATTAATCCTAAACCTAATTCCCAACCCTAACTTTAATCCTAAACCTAACTTCCAACCTTAACTTTAATCCTAAACCTAACTCCAAACCCTTACTTAAATCCTAAACCTAATTCCTAACCCTTACTTTAATCCTAAACCTAACTCCAAACCCTTACTTAAATCCTAAACCTAACTCCCAACCCTTACTTAAATCCTAAACCTAATTCCCAACCCTTACTTTAATCCTAAACCTAACTCTCAACCCTAACTATAATCCTAAACCTAATTCCCAACCCTAATTTTTATCCTAAACCTAACTCCCAACCTTAACTTTAATCCTAAACCTAATTTCCAATCCTTACTTTAATCTTAAACCTATCTCCCAACCCTTACTTAAATCCTAAACCTAATTCCCAAACCTTACTTTAATCCTAAACCTAACTCCCAACCCTTACTTAAATCCTAAACCTAACTCCCAACCCTTACTTAAATCCTAAACCTAATTCCCAACCCTTACTTAAATCCTAAACCTAATTCCCAACCCTTACTTTAATCCTAAACCTATCTCCCAACCCTTACTTAAATCCTAAACCTAATTCCCAACTCTAACTTTAATCCTAAACCTAACTCTCAACCCTAATTTTAATCTGATTCCTAATTAGCTCACAGCATGGTCTGGATTCACACTTACTTCTCTGGTCCCCTCCCCCGGCCTGCCCCTGTTTTTAGGTGCCTAATGGCAATAACGAGTGCCATAGGCAACCTTAACTCACCGTGCGTATTTTCCCTCTCCAGAATTCTGAGAGCGAGACAATATAAGCACCGACCCAGGGTCCGCCCACACTCCTTCCAGTTCCACCCACAAATTACTATATTTGGTCAAACTCCACCCAATTCCCAATAGCCCTGCCCTTTTTGTGGGCCGTGAATCGGAACAGTCCTGCCAAAAATAGTGAGAGTTGGATTGTATGTGTCTCCACCCCCTGCTTCATAATGATGTAATCCTCACCATTGCACAGTAGAGTTGGGGCAAGGTACAGTTACCGTATCGGCAATTGCTGTTTCAACAGTGAAAGTTCCAAATTCAACATGGTACCCATTCAGATATTTACTGTAGCCCGGTTCTTGCTGCACTCTGTTGTGCTTCCCCATTAGTGGTTAGGGTTTTGGAAGTAGGGTTAGGGTCAGGATTTTTATAATACTGTACAAAGTACATGTTGTTTTTACGATATTCTATTATATATGTCATGGTTCCGACCCTGTCTGATAGAAAATGGTTGATCAGATAACGCTGGGACGTATTCACAGATCTGTTTTTGCGCAGAGTTTTGTGCGTAATTTTAGGATTGGATGAATTGCGCAGGCGTATTAATCTTATTTACGCTATTTACGTTGAGTTTACGCACGAAAGTCCATTAGGCGCATACATGTGAATCGCATTTGGGGACACACATGCGGAGGGGCGTGGTTGAAATCCGTACGGACAAAGTTACGTGAAAGTGGGTGGGGGGCGGCATTTAAATGACCATTTGAGGGCGTGGTTAGCTACATACGCATGTACGTAAGTATTATACACACGTAAAAATGCACACGTAGAGATAAGAGTGCTCTATGGAGGCGGAAGTCAACGAATACCCATCCGTGTGAGGGGAGTGTCATGGGTGTGGCTTGCAACATACGTGCGTATAATTGCGTACCTTTAACTAACGGCCTGCTGTCAGCATTTTAGTTTAGTCATGTTACGAGTCGGCATTCAGACCATCGGAATGGCAATCCGCATAATGTGATTGACATCATTAAGCCCCTGGAAAATGTCAGTTGTGTCCCCCCTCCGAGAGGGGAGAGAAGAAATGTTGGCAAGGATGCGAAGAAATTTTCCAGGAATAAAATATTCTGCTTTATTGTTATTGAAGAATGGAAGTGTTTGTGCAAAGAAATGTAATTATCTCCTCTTTCTCATTACATGTATGGTTACCTGCTTTTAGAGGCATTATTAAAACAGGGTGTCGGTACAAATATTTAGCAATGGGAATTATACATTCATAAGACGATTAAGTTAGCTAGTTAAGAATTTCCAATATTGCTTTTTAAATGACTTCAGGATATGGTAGGTGCTAAGGTTATTATCTGTTATCAGGAATACAGCGGAATTGTACGACTGGATAATAACTAAACAACTGACACAATGTAAAATTACGTTATCAGTGTGTTAAAACAAAATTGCGCCCTAAAGGAGCGTACACGCCAGCTCAGAGCTGCAATGTAATTATGCTTAACTCTGATAATTAAAATACAGCGGAGATCAACAGAATCATTTTCATTAAGGAAATTATTAATGATGGTGGTATAACAGTAATTGATTGCCAAGCACCACAGGATAACACCAGGCTGTAAAAACCAACATGTTTCAGAAACATCTCGGGCCATGCGGCTATGCTGCAAAAGATAGGTGATGTTTCAAATTGAATAGTGGCAGTAATCTGGTGACATGACACATGCTTGAAAGCACTCGTCCACAATCACAGCCTCCTGTGCCCATAGACAGTAGTAATTGGCAGGCTCCAGATATAGGGGATGAGGGGAAAGCAACGCTCCAAGAACTCTGAAGAATAATCGTATCGATCATGTGATAAGGAATGTCACGTGAACATAACAAATAACTGCATCTTAAAACATCAATTAAATTGAAAAAATAATGTGTGAATATATATGCATTCATTTATATGTGTGTGTGTGTGTGTATATACAAGGGGAGCCAATTTTCTTCACTTGTACGGTAGTTATGTTTGCCAGACCCTACTGTAACATTTCTGCACCATCCCCATGTAAATTGGGGCCGGGGTGAGATTTGGATTGTATGTAAGGGCTGAAGCCAGCCCTTACTGTACAATTACAATTCCCCCACCCATGTCCTAGTACTTTCTGGCACTCCAGCACCACAGTTCCAATATAGGGCATTTTCCGATCATGGAAAATGCCCACTTGGTGTATATATATGAGGTATGTTTATTAAATAACGAGACTGATTAAATAACTCACTTTTATTTATTGGTATTACAAATGTAATGCTTGTCCCCTTCAATATACTCCCCATTTGCACTAATTCATCGCAGTAGTCTTGTTTTCCAATGGTCAAAGGCAAATCAATTTCTGCCAGTTGTTTCAACGTATCTGCCATTTTCTTCAACTGACTCAAAATGTGTCCCTTTAAGCACTGATTTAACTTTTGGGAAAAGATAAAAGTCACAAGGTGCTAAATCGGGTGAATATGGAGGATGTTCAAGTGTAGTAATGTGATTGTTGTCACAGAAAGTGCTGTGTGAGCAGGTGCATTGTCCTGGTGAAGAATGAAGCCATTTTTCCACAGTTGCGGCCGTTTTTTTCTGACTCTTTCTCAAAACTTCCTTATAATAATGCTGGTAACTGTTATAATAATGCCGGTAACGGTTATAATAACGCTGGTAACTGTTGTGCCTTCTGGAACCCATTCTGCCACATGTTCAAGGTCACTACGTATGCAGTTATAACCGCTTCTGACTGCTTTGTTTACTAGGTAGAATCACAGTCTCGTTCAAAGGACGGACTTTGAGAAAGGACTTAGCGTGAGTCTGAAACGCGTCAGTCAGCGACACAGGGGACCAGTGATCGATTCCAGGCCAGTAGCAGCGGTATAGCGACCTACCTACCCGGGTTAAACTTTTTTTGCGGACGTTCGCGTGCCTCCTACTTTTACCATCTCCTGGGTATGAACTTTGGTTCCCCCTTTTATGTTTTTCATGTGATGTTTTGGTACTAATAAATGTTATTTTTCATGACTTCTT
>WWET01001785.1:113856-125078 GCA_011038615.1 Limnodynastes dumerilii | reverse complement strand
CTTTCCCTATCATTACATCCCCGTGAGGGGAAGGAAGAGTTCCACATCACCATCCAGCACCTACATTCTCAAGCAACAGTTGTTTAGTTTTAATCAAACTGACACCTCCACTGTGGGTCCCCTAGCGCCTTGAGGCTATTCTTTTTCTTTACCTTGATATAGTTTTCGTAGGGATTGAGACATCCCTAAGGAATATCCTTGGCATTTTAGAGATAGTGCGCAGATTATCCCCTATTCACATGTTTTTACTTGGCCCAGATTATTTAAGTCATACTGACCCTAGACCCTATTTTAGCCTTAATTTAGTGTAATTCAGGGTAATTTAGGATATCCTTATATTTATCCCAAACATGTTTACACTGTTCTACTGTGTTACCTCTACCACCTCAGATGTTATTCTACTTATCAACTTCTCTTATAGTAAAGTACTTTCCTGTACACCTACAGTTATACACATATCCTTCCCTCACCTATTCCTTTGAATAATTCCTCCTGTTCCTAGTAACACCCCTTGACATATGTGAAAGTTGCTAAAATATGCCCTTCTGTGCTCCAAGCTGTACATGTTTATATTATTATTATTATTATTATTAATATTATTTGACCGGATTCATACTTAACAATGCTTTAGGGTCTTCATTTTACACCTACTAGTAGTATGCCGACTCCCTCGACACACCGCCGGTTTTTAGCTTCTTATCCGACTGAAGAATGCCACAGTGCTACCTTATCTTTAGGTTCGTAGGTGTGTGCGTAAGTGGCAAATTTAGGAATGCAGTGGGCTAACCGCGCCCAGAATTCCCCATTTAAATGCCTCCCTCCGCCTACTCTTATCTTTGTTCTTAATTTGTCCCGGCACGCCCCTTCATTCTTAAATCACTACGAACCTAAATGAACTAGGTTCGTAATAGGGTCCCGTTCTTAAGTCCAACGTAGATTGCATACATTAAGTTACTATACCTGTCCCTTATTTTTTTTATTCTTATTTATATTTTTTTTATTCTTATATTTACGCACTTAAAAAGCAGCAGATTCTTAATTGTAAATCAGGTCCATTATTATTATTAACAATAATAACTGAGAAGTAGATTTTAACAAAGAAAGAAAAACACTTTATTATTTAAATTACATTTTCTTTCTTTCTGTTTTCATATTTTTTTGTGTTATCATGAATTGCCTTTTCTTATTCATACTGTCAGCCTGTCACAGCTGTATCTATTCAGGGGATTATGTGACAGGAGGCATATACGTGATGTTGGGGTTAAAGTGGGTAGTGAAAGTCCTGTAATTCAGTGCATCGGGATACAAGGACTCTTGTCCCCTACAACTCCTGTATAAACCATGCTGTATTGGCTGAAAATGAAGGTTATGGATGTAGTAGCTGCACATAGCAGTGGGAGTCTTTCAGAAGTTCTTTTTCAGCTGGCTCTATTCAGATTAGGCAGCCTTTGTCTATTTTCTGTTTTCAGAATGGGTGAGTATGTCGATCGGCATACTCACCCATTCATTTTCGAAAGCGCCGCCTGCCACACCCATCACACCTCCGGAGGGGTGAGTAACCTCTCCAGGGACTTTTAGGGTTACTGGGAGGGTTAGGGTTAGACTCCGGGGAAGGGAAGGTTAGGGTTAGGGTTAGGGCTGTGGAAGGGGAGGGTTAGGGTTAGGATCAGGCTGCGAGGAAGGGAAGGTTAAGGTCAGGCTGTGGGGAAAGGAGGGTTAAGGTCAGTCTGTGGGGAAGGGAGGGTTAAGGTCAGGCTGTGGGGAAGGGAGGGTTAAGGTCAGGCTGCGAGGAAGGGAGGGTTAAGGTCAGCCTGTGGGGAAGGGAGAGTTAAGGTTAGGGTCATGGAAGGGGAGGGTTAAGGTAAGAATTAGGGAAAGGGTTGGGTATAGATTTTTTGTACCTACATTTCGGTGCAGCATGTTCGATGCTCCGGAAATCGATTGCTTGGCCTCTTCGAGGCAGAAGCAGTCTATTGCTCAGCCAGTTCGGAACTGTTTGGGAGAAAACGGCCCTTTCACTATATGGCCGCTCTCAGCAGAGACCCAGACCCTGCACATAGGATGATGCTTTTTGCAGCCACTGCAATATACATGCTATATTATTTCCCAGTCTGCTTGGTAAGGGCACAGATACTAATTACAGCAGTGCAATTGTCTTACATATAAATATTTGGTGGAACCATTTACAAAAGTTTATATTCCTCGTGTCTGCAAATGAAGAAATAAAGTCTCAGTATGTTACTACAATCCCTGCTTGACGGAAAACAGGAAATATATGTGAACTCTTTGCTGTCAGAAGCCTTTTGCCTTATCTGAAAAAACTGTCATGGCCAGGACATCACGGAATGGACAGGAGTCTATTAAATTAATAAGCTGCAGGATGGTGTCTGGGGAGTTATGATGTGCCATAAATCCAGTTTGATCATGGTGGACAAGTTTTAAATCTGCAGCTTTCTAATACGCACTCTTCATGGATTGAAGTTTCATGCTAGCCAAAGCCTTATTTCTGGAAAATTAAGACTTATCTTTTCAATTTTCTTTTTCCAATCCCCCCCCCACCCCCCAAATTGGAAAAAAAGAGACTTTCTTGTATTGGAAACTGTATTAGTGTTGTTAAGATATTTTTTAAAGATTACTCTTAAATCTTTATGTAATCTATAATCTAAGGGCTGGATTCAATTAGGTTCAACGACGGGTAAAAGCTTGTGGTGCACTTTTCCCCGCCATTTACGGTACCTAAAATGCGTCACCTCTGTGGGGTGCGCATAAAAGTCTCCCCAAAAAGATTTGTGCCATTAGCTTCGCATCGCAAGTAACGCGAATGCGAAGCTAATTGAATTGGGCCCTAAATGTCCTTTTGGCATTTTTGTAAATAAAAAAAATGGCAGAGAAAAATAAATAAATAAAACCTTTGTTAAATCAATTTTTGCGTCGCTTAATTATCGCATTGGAACAAGATAAATAACATATACCTTATATATGAACCATTATCCACAGATCTCTCAATGAACAATGTGTCTTGTACCTGCCAGTGTATCTTGTGATCAGCCAGAGGGTAATTGTCTTGTGCTCAGCCGTAGGATGTATGTCTTTTTCTTAGCCAGAGGAGGTGTGTGTCTTCTTGTGGTCAGTCAAAGGAAGTGTATCTTGTTCTCAGCCAGAGGAGGGGTGTGTCTTGTGCTTAGCCAGAGGAGGGGCGTGTCTTGTGCTCAGCCAGAGGAGGGGTGTATCTTGTGCTTAGCCAGAGGAGGGGATGCTTGACAGATTATGCATGTGGTGCTCAGGGGTGTGTCTTGTGCTCAGCCAGAGGGGTGTGTCTTGTGCTCAGCCAGAGGGGTGTGTCTTGTGCTCAGCCAGAGGAGGGGTGTGTCTTGTGCTTAGCCAGAGGAGGGGCGTGTCTTGTGCTCAGCCTGAGGAGGAGTGTGTCTTGTGCTCAGCCAGAGGAGAGGTAACGATAGCTTGCGTTATTAGCTCCAGGCCCAGGACAGTAGCACCCGCTGTGCCCCCCCCCCGATGGCGGTCCTGCCCTATTGGGGCCATATTCAGAGAACTGTTTTCACAGTGATTTGCATGCTTATTTTTAGGTACGTTTCAACTGCGTATGCGTAGTAACTTGTTGTGCGTGGACTATACGAGCGTAAGTGCCTCACGGATGGACTTGTGAATCCGACTTGGGTACATACGTGCGGGTTTGCGGCGCAAAAATACGCACATGAAAATTGTAATAAAAATGGGCGGGGGGAAGGCATTTAAATGAAGGTATGTGGGCGTGACTAACATGAATCGCACGGACAGAGGACGCATACGCACGCAACTGCTCACGGAAAGTTACAAGTGGTCTATGGAGGCGAAAGTCACCGACAGCCCGGCCGAGAGAGGAGAGTGTGAGGGGGTTTGTCCTGCACCGACCGTGCGTATTATTGCGTTCCTTCAAGGAAACGGTTCTCTGAATACAGCCCTTGGTCTCTATCACATTCATACACAGGATACATACAAACTCTACACAGAGAATCTCACAGACGGTATCGGACTCAAGTGCTACTTACTATAAGCCACAGTGCTGCCCAAATTCATGATCACATGTCAGGCACGCAGCAGTTCATAGGCGTATGTGCGCTAAACAGTGTCCGTTTTGCCCTTCTTAAATGATCTCCCATGTGTCTTCCTCAGATCGGTATTTTCCAGTTGCCTTACTGCTACATAGAAAGTAAACATTATTAATACAGTAAGTAGAAAAAAGGACATTGATCCTTGAGATGATATATCGGCCAGGATAAATTGCGGCTTCAAATCTCACATGCGGTTATATGGGTTTGCCATCTTACTTGGAGTTCAGACAGAACTACTAAATTACACTGGAAGAAAAAAAAAAAATAAAGTAATCTTGTAAAACAAGCATCACTCAGTAACAGGAATGGACTGCAATGCCCTAACCTTCAACTCCAAAACTATGATGAACTCATGTGGCTGATCTGTTAGCTGAGGAAAATATTCAGAGATGTTGAAACGGATGTAATTGAGACATAGAGGAGTGAACTGGGGATAACGAATGACAGACTCGGGACAAATAAAAAACATAGAAATACATAATGCAGACAGATCCGTGATGGCACATTATGCTGTGATTGGTGAATGAATAAAGGACATCAGGGATATGTCATGTCCCTTAGCAGTGTATAAGTATGTGCTGACTTAAAGCATTGCATAGTAATGTGGAGGTGGTGGTGACACAATGCAAGATCTTTCCTGTCTGGATAGGTATGGTTAAACGATGGTATACTAGACCCTGCGACATGACCCATTCCATAGTTATACAGTGCTCCACTCCAGAGCTTTCAAATTACACATTTACCTGATTTTACTGAACTAATGTGTTTGAAAAACTTTGTTTTCTTTCGCACAGGTGGTTACCATAGTAACCATTTGTTGGACGTTCCAGAGCAGAACAATTGGTACCAACTTGTGTTGGCAGTTAAAAGCCACATGGCCCATCCGATCCGCCCACTTGTTTATTTAAAACTATACTGGCCCTAGACCTTATTTTATCATCGATTTAGTGTAAGTTTAGAGATCATTGTATTTTTCCCACTAATGTTTAATCTGTCCTATAGTGCTACCATCTACCCCCTCAGATAGGAGGATATTCCACTTATCAACCATCCTTTTAGTGATGTCAATTTTGTATACATTTCCTCTAAACCTACCACCCTCCAGTTTATATTCATGCCCTCGTGTTCTTATATATCTCTCCATTTGAAAAATGACTCCCCCACCTCCTGTATTTAATTACACCTCTTGATATATGTGAAAGCTGCTATCATATCCTCCAGTACCTTCTCTGCTCCAAGCTATACATGTTTACTTCCTCTAGTCTTTCTTTGTATGTTGTGTGAAACAGGCCATGCACTATTTTAATTGCTCTTCTCTGCTCCAAGCTATACATGTTACTTCCTCTAGTCTTTCTCTGTATGTTGTGTGACACAGGCCATGCACCATTTTAATAACTCTTCTTTGCACAGTCTCTAATTTAAGCACTTCAAATTTTGGTTACGGTTAGGATAAGGTTAGGCAGTTAGTAGGGAAAAGTTAGGATTAGGCTGTGGGACAGAAAGAGTTAAGGTTAGGCTGAACAAACATAAGGTTAGGGTTAGTCTACAGGACATGGAGGGTTTGGGTTAGGCTGTGGGACAGGGGGGTTAAGATTAGGCAGTTAGTAGAGTATAGTTAGGATTAGGCTGCTGGACAGAGAGAATTATGGTAAGGCTGTGACAAGCGTAAGGTTAGGGTTAGACTGCGGGACAGGGAGGGTTAAAGTTAGGCTGCTAGAAGAAAAGGAGTAGGGTCTGCATTCTGGATGTGCTTCTTCGGAAAGAAGCCCTTCTAACCTGCAATCTACACCCTTGACTTACCCTGTAAATGGGTGTGGATCCTCAGAAAGAAAGGCCCGATTTCGATAGGGTTTGTTTTTGTTTGCATATACCCTAACCCTCCCTTCCCCGCAGCCTGACCCTAACCCTCCCTTCCCCGCAGCCTGACCCTAACCCTCCCTTCCCCGCAGCCTGCCCCTAACCCTTCCTTCCCTGCAGCCTGACCCTAACCCTCCATCTCCCGCAGCCTGACCCTAACCCTGGAGAGGTTACTCACCTTTTCTGTGTTCTGCGGTAGCGGCGGCAGTGTTTCTGAAACGGAAAGGGTGAGTATTCACGTCTAAATACATGTGAAAGTTCTATGTTTCATATGCATAACACTGATGTATTTCTAAAAGTAGGATTATGTGAAATTCCTCTCCATTTAAAACCTGCAAATTGATTTGCAAACTATCACCAATAAAGTAATTTATATCTGAAAAATATGGTTTTGTGCAAATTTCTATTCCTGCATTTCATTATAGAGACCGTTCCCAAAAGTGTCTCGTATCATTACGAAGCCAATATTATTAGACTTCTCCTAATAACTTGACAAATTACTGAAGAAGGGTGAATTCTTCCCAGTGCTATACATTATTCTTTCTGAATAAAATGAAAAATGTAGAAAATCCTTGGAGGCACTCATAAATCCTTTAATTTCTCTCCAATATCTACTATGTCGCCAAGCAGTAAGCCTCAGAAATGGAGTTGTACTTCTTTGAACATAATAACCCATAGCTCACAGCTCCAAGTTGGTTTATTAGTCTTCTAGGGTACTGTGATTTTGGAATAAGTAATGTATGGGGTGTCTATAATTGTACTTGGCTCTCTAACGTACTTTCCTCACCATGATAATGGGCCTGATCCGGAGCTACGTTGGCCGTAAATATGGCCAGCGTAGCTCTGGTGCACCCCCCCTGTCACTCCCCCTGTGTGTGCGTAGTTACACACAGTTACGCCGGCTGAAGGCTACCCTAACTTCACCCGGCGTAACTGTGTGTAACTGCGCTCACACAGGAGTGTAACACACTAAACCCAGCCCCCCCTCCTAATTACCCTCCCTCCCCGCGCCCAGCTTCCGTATCTACAGCGTAGGTACAGAGCTGCCCGTCCCTTCGTCTGTAACTACACTGTAGTTATGGACGCTAGATCCATGGCTCACAGTTTTGCCGTTCTTACGCTGCCGCCCGCCGTAAATTGCGTATACGCGGTCTTAAAGATAGTTATTAAATAGTTACTGCGCATGCGTAGTAGCTAGTGTCGGGAAATGAAGGACCTATGTGGATCAAGTACGGGGTTGTGAATCCAGCCCAATATCTTTTCTTTTCCAAAATGTTATCTCGTCTGTAAAATTCTAACAGTAGAAAATATTTAAAAATATAAAATCTTATATAATATAAAAATATACACATAAAAATAATTGGTGAATAATGTTAAGGCATCTTCAGCTTTAAAATTTTTGTCCAGGATCTGCTTCCAGAAATCAGAGGCATCTTCAGCTTTAAAATTTTTGTCCAGGATCTGCTTCCAGAAATCAGACACTGCAGAAGCCAAAGAGGTTATATGTGCATGTCCCCCCGAAAAGATATCTGTTAATGTGGCAGGACCATCGCAAAAGTCTTGTCACATTGGGCTGGATCCAGACTTAAGAAGGAGCTCGAAAATAAGGGAGGAAAGTTACTCCTGGGCTAAACCATGGTGATTGCAGGGGGAGTCATATTTCATCTGTTGCAAACAGTATTAGAGTTGAGAGGTGATATTTCCTATCATAAGTCTGAATAACAGTGTGATAGTAAAGCTGGTCAGTGTCTGTGTACAGTAAGCAATTCAAAGATATATCCCTGCATGCAAAGAATACAACTAATCTGACTCCACCTGAAATCAACATGGTTTTGCCCAGGAGTAACTTTCCTCTCTTATTTTCAAGCTCCTTCTTAAGTCTGGATCCAGCCAATTATCATAAATCAATTTAAGTTGACCACTTAGAACTGGACCAGGGACATGTGGAAGGTTCTATGTGGGTCTGACAAAGGTAGCCTCTGGTCTCACCGAAGGAAAGTGATTGGGGGGATTATAGACTCACAAGGCAGACCTGAGTTAAAAACCCGAGATATTGGCCAGCGTAAAAGGTTAAAAAAAAAGGTGAAGTGCTGTGACACGGCAACAAGCAGGATGAAATTCTGGATCTATGGCTATATATTTCATTAGTGTGGCAAGGCCTGATAGGGCCAGAAGCTTTGAGGGAGGGGGGAAGGGATGCTTATTGTACAGTAAGGGTTGGTTTCAGCCCTTATGTACAATCCAGATTTCCGCACCATACCAGTTTGTACGCGAGAGCCATATGGGAGTTAAGATGCAGTGGGAGGAGGCCTAGTGATATTACTGATACATTACAGTTTCTGTGAAACAATAGTTGAAAACCATCCTACAGCCATATGTATGTTATAAAAATATGCTGTGTATTGTAGTGCAGCCTCTTGTGTTTTGGTAACAATTTCATTAGGAAAAAGCTCAGAAAAGCTGCATCCAGTGTATTTTTCCTGTTTCTTTTAATACCTGTGGGGCACTGTGATTCTTCCTAGTTGGACTAAAGTTGTGTCAACGGGAGACCAAAACTATAAAGACAAAAATGTTAAAGAAAGCTACAAGGAGCAGCTTTGAGGCAAGGTTTCAAGCTGTCATCACGCTTGAAGAATTTTCTGTTTAATGTACTGTAATGCAGTATTCAATGGGGACAAGTTTAATTGAGTTTTAGTCAACCCAGTTGGGAGTAGCGCTGCAAGGTAGGTGATGTCTAGGTTTTTAATCTTCCACTCCGGAGAGGCTTGTTGACGAAGTGGTTCTTTTTCTTTGTAAGGAAAAAAAAAAAGGAGGTATGAGGAATGATACATCCGTGGATAAAACCAATTGGCAACCCCCAAAGGAACGAGGGCGATAAAGAAAATCCAGCACTTGTAAGAAATAAAGGAATCCAACTGTTCATTTAAATGAGAAACAACACATGTGATTGAGGAGGCAGCTATTGCAGGAATTACCAGCTAGACTTGCAGACACGAAACCTCTTCAGCGAGGAATTATTTTCCATATCACGAACTGTCCGGTGTTCAGAAATGCGGCTTCTAACAATGACGTTGGACCCTTATCCAGACTTATTATGGGACTTCCGACCCCAGGACCCCCCAAAATTTGGGTACCGTCCCCACGGAAAATGGGGACGATGTGGAAATTAACCAAGCCCTTACTGTAAATTAAACATACCTCCCCCCTCCGACCATGTGCCCCAACCCGGCCCTCTGACAAAAAGGCTGTTTGCGTTGTAACGGAATGCGGACATTGGAGAACATCCACATTCCTTAAATCTAGATCCGTTCATTCACGCTAAACACTTCCCATGGAGGCGTCACTAAGTAGAGATGAAAATTAGAGGATGTTGCTCAACTCTAATGGTTTAAAAAAAACTCAATTATTAACAGGTTTTTATATTGAGCCATCATATTGCAAGCAGTTTTAGAATTTTAAACAATCAATCACCTCAGTCCATACCTCATAGGACTAAGGACCGTATTCAGAGAACCGTTTTTACGTGGAGTTGCGTGTGTATTTTTAGGTATGTTTTAACTTTATTCACGTACGGAGGGGCGGGGTTGAAAAATGTGAACAATTACATAAAAAATTGGGTGGGGGGCATTTAAATGAAGGCATGATGGCGCGTTTCTTAAGAATTGCACGTACGTATGGCATACATATACGCACGTAAAGAACAGAGTGGTCTATGGACTTGTAAGTCCCCGACAGCACGGGCGTGAAAGGGGAGTGTTGTGGGTGTGGCCTTGCTACGTGCGTGCGTATAATTGCATACTTTTAAAAAACGTATCTGTGAATCCTGTCCTAAATTCCCTAACACACACACAGCCATAGACTTTTCTTTATTCAGCTGCCAGTTAACCAGCTAGCATGTTTTTGGAGTGCCGGAGGAAACCCAGACAGACACTGGGAGAACATGCAAACTCCACACAGATAAGTATACAAAATGGAAGTTGCTCGGATCAATGTAAAGGTGAACGCAAACAGGTGCATGAAAGACACCGCTGCCTTTCATGCACCTATTTGAATTAACCTATAAATTGATCTGAGCAACTTCCATTTGGTGTGTATACTGTTTGGGGGCTTGTCTGGGAGCAGCAGCTGAGAGGGGGAGTTGTTCCACAGCAGCTATTTTGGAGGCTTTAAAGGCTCTCTCCTGAGGTAAGTTAGCTCTCAATTTAAAAACATATATATATGACCCAACATTGGGACTCTCTAGAGTTAGGACAACCATGAGCAGCAAGGCCTTGACGGTGGCTGGTGCTTACGTCTGCATTATTGAAGCCTTGCTGTCTCAGCAAACTGACAGTCCTTGATCACATCTTGGTCTCCATGAAAATGGCTGCCTCCTTAGGACATAAATGTTTGAAATACTTGAATCTGTTATCATACCACACAGGGTGGAACCATCAGCCTCTTGTTGTAGTGTAGCATTAGGGAGATTTTCAGACTCTCCTGGGTGACCTATAGCCCAGATTATGTAAAGATTTATCATAGTCATTTGCACAGACCGTGTTTTGACCTTGAGTGACCTTTATTAATCCACTTGTCCTTGGGAATGTTTTAGCGGTGGGTTTGGGCAGATTATAGATTGTTGTGAAGGTTGATTGTATGGTGTGAAAGTTTTCTATAGTTAATAAATATTAACTATTCATCCCACAAGCATAAAGGTTTAATGACATGTTATTGAACTTTCATAGCAACTTACTCCCAAATAACATCATAAAAGTCTTTTTTCTATGTATAGTTAATGTATCTGCTACTCCTTCAGTATTAATAGTTGTCATTGAAATGTGCCGTATTTTTTTCTATCCAATGTGGTGGAGCTCACTAAGAATTGAGAATCCAAGTTATTGTAATGCAGATTTTCAACGAAATCTTTCAATGCAGGGCCGTATCACATTTCAATAGCCGCAAATCCTTTCATCATTTTATCATGAGATTCAGCACGGAACCTGGAGACCGTCTGAGGGGGTTTAATTAACTGCTCGTGTGCTGGGCTGGTCAGCAATGCCCTGGAATGATGGACGTTGAATCATCTAAGTCATGTTTCTTCTCTAGCTTGGTTGAGTGACTGTTCCTCTACGTGTATCCCTTGGGATGGAGAGGTAGTTATATGACAGAGGTCAGTTGTACCTGCGCTAGACAAGCATTTCTATGCTCTTACAAGCTGTTTTAGGCAGGGACATCAAACTTTCTAGTAAGGGGCTTCTGATGAATAGTTTTAGGACA
>WWET01001785.1:100267-113827 GCA_011038615.1 Limnodynastes dumerilii | reverse complement strand
CCCCCCCCCCCCGAGTTCCTTAGTAGACAAAAGACCACTTGTTTAAAAGAATAAAAGCTCAAAAGGTAAAGGCGTCACAGTCCTGTAGGTCGCTATGATTTATAGGCATTTCAGTCACATAGACTTATTAGTATTCTGACTGTCAGCAATGCTGTAAGTACATAGAGACTTACAGTGTCTCCAAGACAGGGGACTTACCCAAGCCAAGCCTCTTGTGTAAGTACAAGGAACAAAGTCCGGCGCTCCATACAAACATTAATATAACACTATGTGTCAGCACATACATAAAAAGGAGGTCTAGGTCACAATATAGCTATATTGGCTTATCTCACCTGCCCAGTGTCAAGGCACCTCCTGTAGGTGAATCCCTATCTGTTTGCTATATGTGTACTGAGGAAGTCTGTAGTAAGACACCCCTGCCGTTTGAACAGTGTGCAGCAGCCATATTTGGGAGGGGTCAGGCTCCCAAAGTAAAACTAGCAACAGTAACAAGAAAACACAGACTGCGCTTCTAATTCAGTATATGAAATGTGTGCAAGTGTATATATAAATGGAGAGGTGCAGCCAAGGACCAAAAGTGACCACTGTGTAACTACAAGGAACAAAAGTATGCAGCAGCCATATTAGTGTAAATCCCCTGAAGAGTAAAATCAGCATACACACACCAGATGTTACGATACAGATCTCATACCGTACAGTGAAAGATCAGAGGAAGGGGTCAGCACTAATCCCCAACAGACAGGTGGGGATATTCATGGTAATGAAGGGCCTGGGGCTGCGATACGCAGTTCCGTACGAATGAAGTTAAGCTATAAGAGAGGGGAGTGACAGGAGCGTGCACTCCCCTCTTCCGTGCGGACTTCCAGATCTCTGCGCATACAGAAAACGCAAGGAGATCTGGATCAGGTCACAACATGATGCAAACTCGGGGGAGGGGTAACAAAATGAAAGGATCTCTTCTTAAACCCTCCCCTTCCTGGTCATAGCTGTTTTGTTAATCTGAGCAGCACTTATGGACAATTCCCCCCCCCCCCAGCAATACGTAGATTGCATCATCCGACCTGGCCTTGCCCCACTTTACTAGTAGAGGGGGCAGAAAGTGATCCCAATTCAGGAGGATGGTGGTTTCATCTCCTCCAGGTATTCTGGGGGTTCAGCCCTGACACCATAAAGTCAAGCCCCCTTTATACATATTCATTAATATTACACACACACACGGATTCATATACAATATGGGACAGAATCAGGGGTAACTACAGATAATCTGCACTTGTACAAACCATCTTGCCATCTGATTGATGATAATAATAATGATAATAACGATGATAATAATAATATTAATAATCATAATAAATATTATTATTTAATTATTTATTTGCATGCAAGGAAAATTCTGACGTATTTTGCTTATTGCGCACAAACAATCTGATCCAGACTTCGTGCATGTTCCGTACGTGAAAGGGAAAGGAACACTTATGTCATTCAGATCCGTGCGCACATGCCTACCGCCGACCACTCAGCCTCATTTCATGACTCCCCCTCCCCCCCTTTGCAGGGTTTAGGCATTAATGTTATTAATTCTGGCCCAAATGCTGAACAGGCTTTATTTGTAAACTCTATTTTAGAGTTGAGCTAGAAAACAAAGTGTGTGGGTCCCCATTGTCAATAGGGCCATTCACTCCTAGCCAGTTCTGAACTGGTGCTCCGAAAGGTAAGTAATTATCAGGGTTGCCGACTCTCCCAGAATATCCGGGAGACTTCCGAAATGTGGGCAGTTCTCCCGGTATCCTGGGAGAGCCAGCAAAGCTCCCGCAAGCCCCACAAGGCATCAATTACTTCTGTAATCCCTAGCGTTACTAGGGATGTGCGGGGCTTGATGATGTCATCAAGCCCCATCCATCCCCTGAAACGCTAGAAAATACAGGAGTGGTTGACAGAGGGCGGGGCTTAATGACACATATTGCATAAATTGCGTCATTAAGCCCTGCCCCTTGCAGAAATCTATACCCTAACCCTAACACTAAGTCCCTTCCCCCTCGGCAGCATAACCCTAAGTCCTCCCCCACGCAACCTAACCCTATGCCCCCCCCCCCACAGCCTAACCCTAAGTCTCCCAGCCAAACCCTAAGTCCCCAGCCTAACCCTAAGTCTCCCGCCTGCATACTCACCCATTCCAAAAAAATTCCAAAACAGCTGCCATTCGAAATAGAGACAGACGGAAAAACTTTCGGCTGTGTCTACTTCGTAATGCAGCCATCTGTGTAAGGACTTAGAAAACGTAGAAAACATTACATCTCAACACATTTTTCATTTATTGCCGTATTTCTCCTGATATTAGACCGCTCTGTTAGCTTGCCTGTGAAATAAAAACTCCACATAACTGCTGGCATATTGTTATTCCATGCTAGCTGGGTATCATATACTCTGACATTTGCATTAGATATACCTCAAAATAGAAATTTCTTCTCTAAGCAAAACATGCTTCATTCTCTTACAAAGCTACGTCAATGAATGAACACCGCAGTTTTATTCCTCCCAAGACGTAAGCACTGACTGAGGGTTGAAATCGTTCATTCACTGAGACCCAGCTTAAAAACCAAACCAAAAAAAAAAACATTACACCCTTAATATCTTGATATTCTCTAACTCGTTGGCTATCCCTGATCGCACTTTATCATAGATCATCTAAAGGTTGTTTAACCGCAAAATATTTCCAAATGAAGAGAGCTAATGGATTCTCTTATGTGAAACATGATGAGCCCATTAACTGTAATATATAACAAAAGTAGCAGGTACTTTGTCTGGGGGAGTTTCTTATTAGAGATATCAAAATCGAGATAAAATATGGCCTCCTGGGTGGTGAAATGAGACAGTTAAAGAGACGCCTATAAAATTCAGCTTTCACTCCGATAAAATATAATGATTTTTATTTTTATTTGTACACTCCATCTGCAAACCCAGCACAAGGGAGCATTGAAATAAAATGTTGCTTTTGTCATTTTACATTGCTTTCAATGCAATAAAATTAAAATTGTAGATTTCTAAAAAAAAAAAAAAAACAAGAGCATAGTACGATTGAACAGTGGGGAGGATGGGCTAGATCCAGACCCCGGACGCTTTATGTACGTGCGGGGGTCTGAAATTGTGCATCGTAGAGGCGGGAACGTGTCCAGAAGCCTACCTTCAAAGTTACGTCTTGATCTGCATCCGTATGGACACTGATCAAATTGTATTGGTGCCTCCCCACCCCTGCCCCCTCATTTAACACATGCCTATCTCCGCCATACGGCAATCATAAATAAAGGGTTGTCCACTTCGTACCTACAGACATACATAACTTAGTTACGTACGTCTGAAGGTACACTAGCGGAACATCTGGCATGTGCATTCACTGATGTTCCTAGACAGACGACTTACTCAAATGTTTTGCATCAGTTTCCTGTTGGACTTACTTCTGGACCCAGCCTGATAAGTATATATTTTGCTGACAACCACCAATAAATTTGTTGACTGTACTCTGAAATTTAACTAGAATCTGATTGGTTGCTATTGGCAGCATCTTTTTTTACCTCTTTAGATGCTTTATTAAATCTTCCCCATTTGTCTATTTTTGCAATGAGATCACTGTTATCATCTGTTTGTGTGCATTATGCATGGTTTCCATCCTTTGCAAATTAATAACAGGTATATTGTGATAGCACCTTCAAGGGTTCACCAAAGTGGTGTGTCCTGTACCAAAGGGCTATTGCTTGTGAAAATCCCCACCCATGGGTGTGTCTGTCACTGCCAGGAAACTATTTCTCCCAAAAAATGGCAGCATCAGTGAATAAATCCTTATTATCATTAATTAATTATTATTAAATCAGTATTATTGTGGAGACTGTGAATAGGAGATCCGCTGACTTCTTCATCTTTATAGAAAAGATAAAAGTAGGTGACACTGCAGCTGATTCACAAGAGACCAAAGTGTATTTTTAATTTCTGACTCCATTATTGAGATCATGTTCTCTTAGCAACTGTTTGGTCTCATCTTGGTCTCCATGAAAATGGCCGCCACCATAGGGTTCTGAACATGGATGTCAGCAAAGTTCGGTACGTGCCAAGACAGTGCCCTTACTTCCAGAAATTTTTTTCTGTGCGTGCGAGTTTCCACACGCAACTCGATCTTAAGTCCAGTCCTATGTTATTATGATGCCATGGTTTGTATTGTTATTACATAGTCGGACCTTGGTATCAGTGTGGTGTTGGAGTGTTGGAGTGGATCCAAACTTAAGAAGTGGGCGTTCCCTCTTATCCAGACTCCTTACTTTCGAGAATTTTCACACAATTGAGACTGAAAACTTAAGGCATTTCTTGTCTATTGGAACTCCCTCTTTGTAAGTGGGACTGGTATAAAAGTGGTGGGAGACTCCTGAAGGTCGGCCAGTTCTTCTGGTATTCTGGGAGATCCGGCAAGTCCTGCGCCCTGCCTGTCATTACAGCAATTCCTAAGGTTACTGCAAGGGAGGTTAAAGACTTGTTTATGCAAATTGTGCCATAAGCCCCGCCTCCTGATTATCAATGCCCCTATATCTTAGTTTTGCTATGGATGGAGGCGGGACTTGATGATGCAATTTGCATCACCCTGTCCCTAGAAACACTAGCAATACCAGTGTTGCCAGGCAGGGGGACAGGACTTCTGCCTCTGTGGGAGATTTGTAGGCTCTCCTGGGAGAAATTTTGGGAGGCTCCTGGATATTCCCGGGAGAGTCGGCAACCCTTGTGCTACAAGGGATTGGGCGGGACTTGATAATGTAATTTTCATCATCAAACTCCATCCACCCTCAGGAACACTCTAAATAGCAGTGATGATTAACAGGGGGCGGGGCTTCAGGGCACAATGTGCATAAATCACGTCATTAAGCCCTGCCCCCATATGTTCTACCACACTGTCACTTCTCTGTCATCTTATCTGTGTCCCACCCGCAGTACACAGCCACCAGAAGGCTTAGAGACTTTTATTTTAATAACGAGCCCTGATTTTTATAAACATTACACAGAGAATAATGAATTCCACCACCCTTCAGTGAAACAATACACACAGCAGAGGTTTTATGTGATGGAAAAAAAAAAAAGAATATTGAATAGAACTTGTTATTGTAAAATAATATATCAAGAGAAGTGATTTTGGAGGAACAGCAGTGTAACATTTTGTTTTCTGCAGTAAAACCATCAGATCAATAAAAAATTATGTAGCAGATTATTATTACACCGCGCTCACCATAGCTCGCATCGTAAATAATACAGCCGTTATCCCGGTCATATTAATTATAATTAGAATGCAGATAAAGCATGCGGCCTTTTATTACCACCGCCAAATCAATTTTCCAGTGTTATTCAATGCAAGGTCAGAGAAAGTTGTAGAAGCTGTAAGACTTTTCATTCAATGACCCGTGTGAGCCGGGGAGAGAGAGGGGTTGGCTTTTCTCGTGCACATTGATTGGGAAGTGCATTGAAATAATTACAACTGTGAACTCTTGCCTATAATGGCACAATTTCATTTTATAAAGTAAGCACGGCCATAATTCAGTCTTCTTTATGGTGTAAAGTCTAATAAATCTTTCCACGGAATCACAGATGTCTATTAAGTTGTATGACAGACATCTACAGGCCTGGCACACCCAGTGCTCTATGATAAAGAGCGATGATGATTCGCTTGTGGTAGTAAATCAAGTTATTTATAACAGCTATTAATTGCCATGGTTTTTGTTGTTTTTTTTGCTTTGTTGATGTATGTCAGTCAGGAGCTTGGAGTTTTTGCCATTGACATTAATGTTATGTACATCTGGTCTGAAGGCAGTGGCTATGGTGGGTTCATGTCTGTTGCAGTTCTGGGTGTGGTAATTGCACTGTGCAAGTTCCAATGCTGGCAATAAGAAGATGCTCCTCAGCTACTCTGACTGTGGATTACACAAGCAGCATTATCTAGCTGCCTTACAGCTGGCAGACAGTGAATGACTATCAGCATGCTGATTGGTGGATGGATGGAGCATAGAGCTGCTGGCAAAAAAAAAGATGCTCCTCAGCTACTCTGACTGTGGATTACACACAGCAGCAGCATTATTGCCAGCAGAAAGTGAATGACTATCAGCATGCTGATTGGTGAATGGCTGGAGCTGTCCACCAGTCAGAGTTGCTGCCAGCCAATTACCGTGGAGAGACGGCTCAGGAGAGCAGGAGGGGTAAAATATGATTTAAAAAATGTAAACAAAATTATTGCTGTATGGGTGGAGGAGGCAGGGTCTGAACATCCGGGGTCACTTGCTTATATTTTCCCCCAAAAATTCTAATTTTGTATTCAACTGCAGCAAAAATATTCAAAACTTTTCAATTATTTATCTAGATGTTTTACAATTTTCTTAGTCACAGATAAAAGTGAGTTAGGTATAGCTGGATCTAACCTGCCCCTGTTTTAAGGTGCCTATTGACACTTAAGATTGCCATAAGCTACCTTAACTAACTGTGCGGATCTTCCTTCTTATAAGAAGCAAAATACGCACAGATGTCACCTTGCCACGCCCTCCCCAACTCATCTACATACCTAACCCCTCCCACTATTACCTCAGAAGGCACTGGCACGCCCCTTTTTTCCTAAACCAACTAAGAGGTACGTAGATTGCATAAATGACCTACTACACATGTGCAGTAGGTCACCTAAGAAGCCAGAACTTCTTGAGTGTGAATCTTGTCCGATATATTTAAATTTGACTTAACTGTGAAAAATTCCAATCAGACTATTTTTTAAAACATTTTTATTACATATGTTAAGATTTATAATCGGTCATCAGAAATTTAAATATCTAAAGTCCAGCCCTATCATTGCATCCATTTCTATACCGTGCCTGCCACATTTGCAGACTCCTGCTCATACAATACTTGCTGTTGATGATGGAATACGAGGATCTCTACCATACACATCTCACAAATCAAAGCCGTGTTTAAATCCACACAGGAACAGAACGCATTTGAACTAGTGCGATAAGACACTTTGATACCAGCACAAAAGTACTCAACAGGGATATTTGTTTTCTGATTCTTCATGAGGTGCGATAACCCCGAATACATTATATTCAGCTCTTTCTTTCTTTCTTTCTTAATAATTTTAACAATACAAATGCATTGGCTATTGATGCATTTATAATGTACGGTGATTCTTTGTGAGTTGTGGCAGCTATTAATGCAATCAGCAATCAGGGTCAGCCATTAACAAGCAGATTTATAGGTGTCTGTGTGCATCTACTATTCGTTAGCATGTTTGTGATTATAATGTAAAGTAACTAAAAGCATAACCACAACCTCAATATTATATTTTAGGAAATCCAGGACTTTTGACACATCGGATCACTACGGACGTTTGCGTAGCGGGGGAGTCCGCTCCCTTTACATACCTCGCTCTTAAATTTACGAAGTTTCCCCCTGCCCTGTCCCCTAATTTACATGTGTATCTGATATGACGCTCGTAAAAGAGGGGATCGCCTCTTTAACGTAAGGAGCAATGGGGTAGATCCAGAACTACGTGTGCCGTACGTTTATTCGCTGAGCGTATTTTCGTACGCGTAAATTCGTTACACTCCCCTCGGCACACCCCTTGCACGGACGTATTTTGTCAAGATACGCTTTCCAACCCCTACCTTAACTTTTTCCAACGTAACCGCAGTGATCCGCACACGTACGTATGGGCTGAACGAATTTACGCAGCTAAGCACGCCCATACTGTACACTTTAAATACCACCCCCCGCCTACTTCACGTATTTCACACGTATTTTGGATGTACGTAAAATTGGCACGCCCACACGTAAGTATTTACGTGACACATACGTGAATGGCCCATACGTTCACTATTACGCAACGGTAATGTGCGTATTTTCTTTGGTGCGCATACGCCGTGCGTTCTAAACTGCGATTTTACGTCTCCGCCACGCGTAAATTTGCTTCGAAGCGTTGTTCTGGATCAGGCCCAATGTACGTAACGTATGTTATGTATGTCGACCCTTTCCGTCATCGTAAGAAGGTGGGAATTTAGAGATGTGGTAAGACTTGCCCCCTACCTTCCTCTAAAACTCATAACACACCTTTTCCATTTTCCCATTGACTGCTGCGCTACATCATTTTCCCAAACTGTTAATCTGATCCTTTTTTTTTTCTTAATTCTTTTTTACTTCGTTGATCTTAAAACATTTTCCAAAATAACAATACTACGGATCACACGTGCAAAATTTAGCGGATCAATACTGGAACTCGGGTGCGCTTGCCCGCAGTCCAGCTATTCGGAGTCTACATTGTCATTTTGCATTCTTTCATCTCGTCTGAATCTGTATTTTTATCATTCCACGAGACGCATTCTGCGCGCAGTCTAAAAAAAAAATATCTATTCAGTACATCATAATGTCTGACCTAGTTTTTACCTCTCTTTCAACTGTTGTCAGGGTTGCCAAAACAGATTTAATTTATAAGCAATCTGTACTGAACGACTTAACGCATGCATGTAAGGCAGCCGGCTTAGGGCTAGAGATTTATATTTCAAAAAAAATAAAAGTAAAAAATAAAAATCTATATGCTGCATTGTATGAATATAGGAAATATCTATACATTAAACTGATTTAAGTAAACTGGATCACAGATGTGTGATGTGCATGTGGAGAATGTCTATGGATGTTCGTCATGGCTTTAAAATGCTCGATCGGAATTAATATTCTATGTATTTTTTTTAAATGGTGTTTTATGTTAATCACTGAATCATATGTGTCGCTGTTTATACAAATGAAAAATGAGATTTACCTTTCCATTCCAGATCGCTTTAGAATTTTGTATCCTCAGCAAAAAAAATATTTAAAAAAATGAAACTCCATTTCTAAAAAGAGTATTGGAGACATCCTTTGCAAAAATGTGACTTAAAGGATTAAACACAAAGTATTCCTTTTTATGCTAATATAACCTGTTTTAGCGTAGACCTGCATAGTTAAGATCAGGCTATTTTTTTTTTTTGCTATAGAGTGCAACGATAAGATTTATATAATAATATATCCTTTTTTTTTCCCTTCAAGGTTTTATACCTAATCTTAATGATGAATTATGCATCGTTATAAATGACTCTTAGATTATTTTGTATGTTGGGTTTAATCTTTCACTGTGCAAATGTGGTTCTTCTTAGCACATGGCATCATTACTGAACTTCCAATTTTCAGAACGCTGTCACTTTTTGCATACAAAGCAGATTTGCTGATTAGCTAATCCATGTAAGGTATTTAAATGCCAGCTTATTAATGGTTTGTGTAGACTGTCAAATGAAATGGATTCTGGGAGATGTGCATGGGAGCGATCATAAATTGGTGTTGTGATGGGTTTTCACCAAAAAAATAAATAAAAACAGGGCATAAAGGTCAGGGCCAGGTGTGGGTTTGGAAAAGTGGAGATGTTGCCCATAGCAACCAATCAGATTTTGGTTGACAATCTCTCATAGGCATAAGTATAATGGGTGCAGGATGTGCAGTGCACACACTCTGTACCTAAATCGAGGCCTTAGGAGATCCTGCACAAGGGCCCCTTCACTTCTTAAAATGTCCTTGTATTCTCTAGTATGTAAAAAGAAAGTGACAGTTAGAGCATGGTTGCCTACTTTTGCAAATGAATATCAGGGAGATTGTAAGAGCACTATCAAGGTGCTGCACCAAAGGGGTGTGTCCTGTAGTGCCAAAGAGGTGTGTCCTGTGAATAGCTCCACCCATAGGTGTATCTAGCACTGCCAGGAAAACTATTTTACAATAAAAATGTCAGTATTTATTGATTATTAAATTGTCAGTGAATACTTTCATTACTTTCTTTATAGAAAAGCTAAAAGTGACGCTGCAGCTGATTAACAAGATTATTTCATTACATCTTGGCCTCCATGAAATTGGTCATCTCCGTAGACCTCAATGGATGAAATTAGAATCAGGGAGATTACCAAACACTTCAGGGAGTCAGGGAGATCACCCAATCTTCAGGGAGTCTCCCTGATATTCAGGGAGAGTTGGCAACTATGAGTTAGAATCTGATTGGTTGCTATTGGCAACATCACCACTTTTCCAAACCCGCAGCTTAGTAAATCTGGCCCTCAGTGTACAGTTAAGAGCCGTGGACTGTACCCAGAATTACGAAATGTGGGTATTTACCGGACCTTGTGTGCAGAAAACGTTCACATAACACTACTGCGCACGCATTCGCTTAAGTCTCCCAGCACGAATCTGGATTCTCATGATATTGGCTTCCGTGCTGTAAGTGTTTTCAAGGGTGTTTGTCCAGGTGTAACTTTGTACCTGTTTTCCACTTATTCTAAAATTCTGAAACCAGTCCTATGATCCCTACTTCAGTGACTCACCTGGGGCCAGATTTACTAAGCTGCGGGAAAGGAAAAGTGGAGGTTGCCCATAGCAACCAATCAGATTCTAGCTCTCACTCTCCTCTTAGATACTAGAGAATGTCAGCTAGAACCTGATTGTTTGCTATGGACCGGATTGACAGATGCGTGTATACTACGTGCACATTTTCACGCACACACGTAGCAAGGCAACACCCATGACACTCTGCTCTCACGGACAGGTTTTCGGTGACTTATGCCTCTAGAGGGCACCCTTAACTCTACATGTGTACTTACGTGCGTTGGTTTCTTCCGTACGTGCATATCTTACTAACCGCACCCTCAAAAGCCCATTTAAATGCGTTCCCCGGCCCACTTTCACGTAACTTAAAACGTTCGGAAAACAACCACGCCCCTCTGTACGTATGTGCTGAGGAGCGATTCACAAGTCCGTGCCTAAAGTACTTACATGCGTAATTACTACTTTGAAGAATCAGATTCCTCCCAGCCAGTTGCTTATAGCATAGCAATCGATTCACGGAGCACCGAAAGCTCCGTGGTGCGAAAAGTAGTAAAAAAAATAGTCCCCCCCACTCCATTCCCTAATTCTTACCCTAACCCTCTCCTCTCACTGCCCTAACCCTAACCCTCCCTTCCTGGCAGCCTGACCCTAACTCTCCCTTCCTGGCAGCCTGATCCTAACCCTCCCTCCCCTGCAGCCTGACCCTAACCCTCCCTCCCCTGCAGCCTGACCCTAACCCTCCCTCCTCTGCAGCTTGACCCTGGCCCTCACTACCCCTACAGCCTGACCCTAACCCTCCCTCCCCCGCACAAATAATTTACTCATCTGTCCCTGCTCCGGAGGCATATCGCACATTGCGAAATTTAATGTGTGAAGTATGCCGAACGGCATACTCACCCATTCATTAAAAAAAAGTAGAAAAAGGGAAGTATTCGAAAATGGGACATCCGAAAAGGAACTTTCAGATGTCCCATTTTCAGCAATAAGATTTTCTTAGCGGGGAGTATAACCGCTACTCCGTGTGGTCTTTAAAGACCGCACGAAGGTAATCTACGTACTTAACTGGCACGTTGATTACGTAAATGTACTACTGCACATGTGCAGTAGGTACATTTTTAAAAATATGCACCTTAGAAGTCGGAGCTTCTTTAACCGTGTTTTTGTTGGATTTCTTTGCCAGTAGCATATTGACCATAATAAAGACAAAGGAATGCCTAACTGCTTTATTGCTTAAAATAATTTTATTAAATAACAAAATATTAGTATCTGTTTTAACTACGTATTTTTTTTAAATTCATATTTATGTATTATTTTAACCAATTCAAGGCAGCTGCTCTCTCCTTATGCAGGGAGCTGTAATATACATAAAATAAGATTTGACATTTATTTTTACTTTAAGAATAACTTTGGTTTTGTGCTCCTTTAATAGAGCATCTGGCTGACTTTCTTTTCTAATGTAGTCACCATTATCCCAGACTCTTATCTTTATTAATGTATCACCTTACAGTTTTATTTTGAAATATTTATGATGTGAGAAACCCAAAAGGAATAACTACCTAATTCTAATAAATCTGTTTTTACACCTGTGTTAGAGGTTAATGGATAGACTTTAAATTTCTCCTCTTTTTCATATATTGATGGATAACACTGCAAGTTCTTTTTTTAAAGGGGATTTTAGTCGTTACGACTCCAGTCATTGAATGATACAGAGGATAAAATACATTTTATTATGCATAGAGGGTTCTGGAGGTTTTTTTTTTGTCAAACTTTTTTTTTAAATAGTAAATAAATAAACTGTTTATCACTGGGCGGGGGAGAAGAGGTTTAAAGCTAATAAACTGAAAATCTTGCATGAGGCTATGTATTATATATTTTATTATAATGTATAAGGGGCTGATCCAGATCCACTTTTGCCGTTCTGCGCATGTGCCGGGCAGATGTTGCCCGGTGTAGTTAGGGAAACCTGATCCTTAGGATCGGGCGTCCCTAACTGTTGCGTAGTTATGGCGAGGGGGGGCGTTCCTCGCTGTAACTACGCAACCGTTACGGAAGGAAGGCGGGGGAAGGTAAGTAAATGAGGGAGGGAGGGCGGGTTAGGGCAGTTATGACCTTGTGGCCGGTGTAATTACCTACTGTTAAGACGACTGAAGTTAAGGTAGCCTTCAGCCGGCGTAACAGTGGGTAATTATGCCGACCACAGAGGGAGTGTCGGGGTTTGTGCTCAGCGGCCAGCGTAGTTCGGGATCAGAGAGTAACTAGCTTTAATGAAGGGGTGCAGGTAAAGTCAAAGTTTAGGGGATCCATCTTTAGTACATAGTTGCCTTGTTCTCATTTCAAAGAGCTTACATTGTGGGGGTGGGGCTTAATGATGTACATTATGGAAGCCGCCAACAGTGCTTTAGTAGTGATAAAATTCTGTATGTATATAGGGGTTATTTTAGCATGGATGGTACCTGTGGCCACATTCGGATGATACATGGAAGCCCCACATTTTGATTTTAACTAAGAGACAAAGTGTTATCTCACACTTGTCAAACATGTCTAGTGATGGATTGGCCAGGGAGTGCAAAGTGCTATGATCTCTTCACCGCATGACCTATCAGTGACTAGGATCCACTCCCAGACTATCTGTGACTCGGAAGGGAACCCAGCCGCTTAGTGACTGGCACGTGTTTCCATCCTTTCAGTGATTGGGAAGGGATCCCAGCCTATCAATGATTAGGAGTCACTCCCCCTTCCCCCCAAATGTGATTGAGAAGCAGTCCCAACCTATCAGTGACTAGGAATCTCTTTCACGCTATTAGGGATTGGGAAGCACTCTCGGTGTATCAGAGAACTGGAAGCATTCCCAGCCTATCAGAGATAGAAAGTGCTGTAAATGGGGAAGAGTTAATCAAGAAAGAACTTCATTCTGTATAAAATGACTTTAGACCATAGGGGCATATTCATTTTTCTTCTTGCTTTGCTACAGTATCTCCTCTTACCGGTAGCTTATTCTCCGCTATCCATAGTGTAATTCACTCCTTCATATTCACCCTATGGGTTATACTGTTAGAATAAAATTGTAACCCCCTGTATTTATCTGTTTGTTAAAAAATAATTTAATACTAACAACCAGGAGATCTTGAAGGAAAGAATGAGATATACTGTGTATATATATAT
>WWET01001785.1:89373-100092 GCA_011038615.1 Limnodynastes dumerilii | reverse complement strand
TATTATTATTATTATTATTATTATATATATTATATAATCCTACTATTATAGTGGGCCTGATTCAGACTTAAGATTGTTATAGGCACTATTAAAGATTATGCACTCCACTCTCTTACGTAACTTATCTGATTTATGTGTTCAGAACCTTCCTTAACTTTTCCATATGTAGCTCTGGTCGTACATAATTGCTTGTAGCACATAAGTGCCTGACCCGGTCCATACTGTACAATTTCAATGCGTATTTTCGGCTTGTGTAGGGATGTCACACCCTGTCATATGGAGTTACTTATACAAGTTCCGTACAGTCTGAGCTATGAAGAGTAACATCTGCTGTGTGCATGTGCAGTGCTCTCACTCAGCCATATTTATGCATGCCACGTGGGTAAATTGTCTATCGTTATTATGTCTGAATCAGGGCCAGTGTTACTTGGGGTGGGATGGGGCTTGATGCAGCAATTTGCAAAACTTCTGGAACTGAATCAACATCAGGAAGGTTGCCAAACAGTTCAGGGAGTCAGGGGGATCACCCACTATTCAGGGAGTCAGGGAGATCACCCACTATTCAGGGAGTCAGAGATATCACCCATTCTTCAGCGAGTCAGGGAGATCACCCACTCTTCTGGGAGTCGGGGAGATCACCCACTCTTCAGGGAGTAAGGGAGATCACTCTCTATTCAGGGAGTCAGGGAGATCACCCACTCTTCAGAGAGTCAGGGAGATCACTCTCTATTCAGGGAGTCAGGGAGATCACCCTCTATTCAGGGAGTCAGAGAAATCACCCTCTATTCAGGGAGTCTGAGAGACCACTCACTCTTCAGGGAAACTCCATAATATTCAGGGTTGGAAACCTTGAACAAAACTGAGGGTTGAATAGGGTGCAGGGTCAGTATGGTTTAAACAATAAAAGAAATGGGCAGACTGAATGGGTCAATTAGCTATTTCCTGCCATATTCTGTGTTAGAACTGTGGTTTAATAGGAGACAGAAAGAGTCTCAATACCATAAGGAAAACATCCTTCCTACACAACCATTATTATATAATGACAGATAACCGTGTCTGTACCTGGAGCACATTTTGACCCGGATTCACACCCCGGACGTATTGCACACGGTCCGCATATACGCAATCTACGTACTGAAACGATACATAGATTACGTAAAATAGTTACTACGCATGTGTAGTAGCTACTATCGGGAAATGAACGATGTATGTGCAATATGTCAAGGGATGAGAATCCGGGCCTTCATTATCAATAAATTTGGGCCAGATTCAAAACTAATACCTGGATCAGACATCTGTGCGCTACGTTCCAAAGTCTTCTTGAAAATGGTACTGGGCATGCACAGGAAGGGTTTCCGTGCGGAATACTTAAGGGAGGGTCCTGCTGGGGGATCCATAATCGTAGGTACTGAAGGTAGGGTCCAGGCGGTGGATCGCCAATGGGGGGGTGGCGCCGAGGGGGGAGTGGCCTGCTCTCCTACATCCGGGCCTGTGGGTCACAAATTACATACCACAGCCTCCGCAGTGGAGCCTTCCGTTCAGAATATGTGGGTAAATATGAAGCCGGTCCTTTGTAACAAAGAGGAACCCTTATACCATAACTGTGCTTTTTCAGTGAAAGTCACACAAATTCCTATTTCTCACTGAAAAATGAAATGTAAATAAGTAGATGGTTGATAACAAAGCAATTAAAACCTATGGGCTTGCCTACCGCGTATAATAAGGGCTTATATTTGATCAACCATAAAAGTTATTTAATGATTTTAACCTTGGAATAGTAGCCCACGAGAAATACTTAATGAAAGTTAGCCGAGAAGCATTAAAGTATAACAGAATGGAAAAGGCCGCGCAAGAGGGCACCGAAGATTCAAGCGCGGTTACGATATTTCTTCCACGTAAGTTTGGAATATGTGGCACAGTGGTTGGCATTGGTGCTGGATTATTGTGCTGACATCATGGGTTTTATTGCAACAAGATCTGTCTGTTTGGAATTTGTATTTGGGTACAAATCTCCTGGACTTCTCTCTACTACTCTACAAATCTCTCTGCTAATAATTGAGTTTGAGATTTAGGATATCCTAATATTGATCCCAAGCATCTTTACACTGTTCTACTGTGTTATCCTCAACCACCTCAGGGCCCGATTCAATTGAAGTAAAAGCGTTCGCTGGCGTATTTTTAACGCTATTTTTTGCAAAATAACGGGCGGTATTTTCTTTTGGTATTCAATTATTTTGCAGCGTTAAAAATACGATAGCGTTAATAAAAAATTCGCCCCTATGAGAGGTGCGGATTTTTAACGATGCCCTGTCTTGTGCCCCAACAGGGCATGCTGATGCTTGTAGAACTACATCCTACATACTACATAGATGCCAGGGGCCGCTGCGCAGGTGTCTTGGATTAAAAAAAAAACTTTTTTGAATGTCGCAACTATGCCCGGCGCTAATGACAGTCATTGGCCAGTGTCTGAAATATTGTGAGAACGATATTTCAGACACTGGCCAATGACAGTGAACCTGTCATTAGCGCCGGGCATGTCCTGCTAGTAGGAAGTGATTTGCGACGTTCAAAAAAGGGTTTTTTTTTTAATTGCGTTAAATTTCTCCTTCGCTGCCTGCTCTTTTTTCGCAGCGATAAATAAATGATTGAATTAGCGTATTTTTTACACTAAATGACCAGCGATAGCGTCATATTTTTTCCGTCGCTAAATTTTTTTAAATAACGCCGCCAATTGAATCGGTCTCTCAGATGGGAGGTTATTCCACTTATCTATCACCCTTTCAGTGAAGTTGTTTTTCTGCACATTTTCTTTCAAATTACCGTCTACAAGTTTATTTATTTAATGCCATTGTGTTCTAATCAGGGCTCGAAGTGAGGGGGTATATGGGGGTATGCCATACCGATTACTTCTCCCACTGATTTATTGAAAAGCTATAAATCTCCATTCACTTCTATTATTTCTATAGTTTCATACCGCCACTTCTAAATGTCCATACTGCCACTTCTTAATATCCATACCGCCACTTCTAAATGTCCATACCGCCACTTCTAAATGTCCATACCACCACTTCTAACTGCCCATACCGCCACTTCTAAATGTCCATACCGCCACTTCTTAATATCCATACCGCCACTTCTAAATGTCCATACTGCCACTTCTAAATGTCCTTACCGCCCATTCTAACTGCCCATACCGCCACTTCTAAATGTCCATACCACCACTTCTAAATGTCCATACCACCACTTCTAAATGTCCACACCGCCATTTCTAAATGTCCATACCGCCACTTCTAAATGTCCATACCACCACTTCTAAATGTCCATACCACCACTTCTAAATGTCCATACCGCCACTTCTAAATGTCCATACCGCCTCTTCTAAATGTCCATACCACCTCTTCTAAATGTCTACACATCACTTCTAAATGTCCATACACCACTTCTGAATGTCCATACTGTCACTTCTAAATGTCCATACCACCACTTCTAACTGTCCATTCCATCACTTCTAAATGTCTATGCTGCCATTTCTAAATGTCCATACCACCACTTCTAAATATCTATACCGTTACTTCTAAATGTCCATACCCCCAATTTTAAATGTCCATATCGCCACTTCTAAATTTTTATACCGCCTCTTCTAAATTTCCACTTTGAACACTGGTTCTAATACATCTCTGAAGAATGTCCTCCTTCTATAACTATTTACACCCCTTGATAATTAGAAAAATGTTATCATATCCTCAAATGCACACTCATCACAGGCTTAAATGTGACACACTGGTGCATTATTGAAACATGGGTACTAGGGTTTGCAAATGAATATCAGGGAGATTGTGTTAGTACTGTCAATGCGCTGGGGCGGTGTGATATATGCAAAGCCCCGCCTCTTTCCAACACTACTGCAATCCCTAGTGCTCCTGGTGGTGGGCGGGGCTTGATAATGAAAATCATGTCATCAAGTGCCGCCCAATCCCTTGTAAAGCCAGTAATGAGAGGGACTTGCGGAAGAATAGCCTTCTCTGCTGGGATAGCGGGGGAACTGCCTGATTTTCTGGAGTCTCCCTGGATATTCCTGGGAGAGTCGGCAACCCTGATCTAGGTCCGCAAATCGGGACAGTCCTGTCTCGGTAACGGGGGGAGGCCCATGTACAAGTCCCGCACAAGGGCTCCCTCACTTCTTAAAACGCCCCTGGCTGGGAGGGAGGGCTTGGGATTGTCCGTTAATATTTTTCCGCCTTTAGAGGGAAAATACGCATGGTGACTTAAGGTTGCCTATGGCACTTGTAACTAAACCAAAAAACGGGGACGGGGTGGGGGAGGGAATCGAAGAAGTAAATGTGGATACATGCGTATCCGTATCCACGGATCACACACACAAGTGTGAATCCGTTCCATTGTTTGCATAGTATAGTGACGCGGTGCATGCAGCAATAAACTCTACTCCATCTGTGCTATTTGCGGCAGTAAACTCCACTCCATCTGCGTACATGGTATTTTTCACACCTGCCAGATCTTGACTGTAGAAGTGGATGAGGATATTGTTACCATGAAAGGTATTACAAGCTGCCCAATGTGAATCTCTATTGCTGGATATTAGGATTAGTACAATGTTTAAAAAAGTCCCTTTCTCTAGGACATTATGAAAGGTTTGAGGTTCCCGGAGATAAATTCATCAATTTGGTCCCAAATGCTGCAATTTCTCCTAAGCTGAGTCCTCGGCAGCCTCTCTGATTGTCTGGCCTGTAAACGCTCTCTATTTTCCCCTGTATTGTAGCCTGTTAAGCCCGACCATAAAGGAAAAGCGACGACACGAGAAATCGCGTTCCTCTCACAGCGTAAAAGCAATTCCTCAACTCATATACAAGACGGAGAGAAAAAAAAAATCCAGCCTGAGTGAGGAACGATTAGAAAGCCTTTGGAACTGTATTACCAGAGGTGACAGCTCAGAGGAGATAGGCAGGTAATGTTAAGAGGCAGGGGATAAGAGCCTATGACATTATGTCTGGAGGGTTACCGTGTCCCAGTCAAACTCTGAACTGCTGTTACCGGATCAATACTTCTCAGTTCAGGACTTATCTTGACTTCTGGGTAAAGGCTTGTGTGAGAGAAAGAGCAAAATAATGCTAAAAGTAACATTGCAGAGCCCTGTAATGCCTGTTTGGTGTTAATGTGCGTCTGTGCTGTGTATTTGTGTAGAGATCACATTTATTTTATTTATTCTTGGCTGCCTGTTTAAACACACATAATTTTTTTTCCATTTACCTTATAAAAGACTTTTGTTACTTTCTTATTTCTTTACAAAAGTGTGTGTGTGTGTGTGTGTGTGTGTGTGTGTGTGTGTATGTGTGTGTATGTATATATATATGTATTTGTGAGAATAGAACAAGTCATCTATTTCCAGGCTAGTTGGGAGCGATCATACATACAAAACCAAATAAAATATTAACACTATATTTACAAAGGTTGGTAATAGTAGTAATAATAATAATAATAATAATACAAATAATAAAATAAGAAGAATATTATTATTATTAATAATAATAATAATAATAAATAATAATAATACAATTTATAATATTAATAATAATTATAAAAATAATTATTATTATTAATAATAATAATTTAAAAAAATTGCTAGACCTTCCATCACTCTGTCAAATGGACGTTTTCTTATAACATGGATCGGGAGACTGTATTTTGCGAGTGCGCATGCTCACTTAGCGTGCTTCTATTACGGATCTGGTTCCTCCATATCTTGACTAATTTATTAACAGGATTTTATATTGGGCCATCGGATTTTGTATCCCTTTACAATTTAAAACATTAATTATAAATATATATGAATCATTTTAATAATATCATGCCACGTTTCTTTCTTATTAATTATACCCCAATAATTGCTTTGATTGGTTATTTAAAAGGGTGGAGTTTCACATAAATGGGTGGAGTCCAGACAAAAGACGTGTGTGGCCTAGAAAATGGCCTAGAAGTGTAGAGATTTTTATGTGTCATGGCGTGGTTTGGGAAAGAGACTTATTTTACTTGACTAAAAGTGGCAAGATTTAAATCTGTGCTGTTCTGAATAATTTTATATAAAAAAGATAGAATATTTTTTAATTAAGTAGCATAGCACAGTGTGCTCTAATTGGGCCTAACTCACTGGTGCAGCCCATAAGCCGTCCCCATTTTTAGGTGCCTTATGGCACTTTCGAGGGCTACCTTATCTTACCGTGCGTAGTTTTCTTCTTAAGAAGGAAACTACGCACAGACATTGCCTCTCCCCCACCTCCCCGGCTAATCTAAATCCTTCCCCCTCCCACTTCTAACTAAACACTCCCTGAGGCGGCTTAAGGCCGCCTCTTTCTAACTAAATTACTCTGTGCGGTCTTTAAAGACCACACGGAGGCAATCTACATACCTAACTGGATACTATGCATGCGTAGTAGGTCATATCTGATATATCCACACCTAAGAAGCTTCTGCCACAGCCCATTACCTTTATCCAGACCTATGGAAAGGGGGCATTTCTAGTTTAGCTCTTTTAATAAAGTCATGTGAAAAAACGATCTTCTGTCTGTGCCCATCAGCGGACCTCGATGGCACAAATTGTGAAGCAGGGAAGCAGCGTGATCATAGTTGCAGACTCTCCCGGAATGTCTGGGAGACTCCCAAATTTCAGGCATTGCAAATGAATGCAAATTTCTGGTCTCAAGCCCCAAATGTTATTGAGGATGATACACCAAGCCCCGCCCTAGTCTTAGTAACCCTGTGAATTACAGCTTTGATTAAGCAGTGATGGCATGATTTGCATAAATAACACCTTTAAGCCACGCCCCCTGATGATATATTTTAACATCAACTATGGACTCGATGATGTGTTTCAATGCAAATCATGTTATTGCATCACCACCTCCCTGCTCACAATGCTTCATGCATCCCATAGGGAGAACGTATATGCTGACATGTATGAAGAAACTACTTTTTTTTTTTACATGCCAATGAACTGTGCCAGGCCGGTCCATACTGTGCAAAGCAGCAACTCTGGCATTCCAAGACGATAATGCATCATGTCGTTAAGCCGCATATATTTACATACAGATTACGGAAGAATTCCTTGCTCTCCCGGTAACCCTGGGGTCTCACCTAGATTCAGATGTTCCGGGAGACTTTGTATGTATGTAAAAGGTACCTGCTGGCTCCTCACCAAGACGTTTATCTTTAAATTGTAAATGTGATTTAAACTAGCGCTTTAAATGAAAACACTTTAATCCTGTTTATCTCTTCTCAGAAGTTATAGCCCCTGGTGCTCCCAGAAGCAAAAGCTTCTCAGTGTATACAAATAAAAGTTCTTTATGGACAGGTATAGTTGTCCTGTACCTCACTGGCTGTGTATGTCCAACATTAACCCCCACATTGCCGTGATCAGCATCCTGTTAAGCCTTTTTTCACTCACATCGCATCGGTCCAGACCTTTGCAAAAAGAACATTTTCAGATTGCAGAAGACCATGTTTTACGCACAAAATGCACTAGATCTGGTCTTCTATAATGTATAGTTGCTGACACCCCCGGGGTGTTCAGGAACCTTCCCAAATTCAGGCTTCCAGGAGAGCAGGCAGATCTCCTGCATTTAGGTTTGAGGCCACAATTTAATTCAAATCACAGCCTCGAGCTCTGTCCTTCTTCCTTTCCAGTGGTGAAATTCAGAGTTACTAATGGGCGTGGCTTGCAGCATTGATAGACAGAGGGCGGGACTTCAGGCAATGATTTGCATAAATCATGCCACGAAGACCTGCCCCCATACTGCTGTCTCTTTAAAACTTCTGAGATCTCCTGGAAGGGAGAAAGTAAACGTTGGCATTTATCGGCCTTTATTTTAGGGCAGGATGGAGCAGGATGCATATATCACATCCGTATACCCACCAAGTGTACCTATTTAGCATTTAATGGACTCTACCGGCTAAATGGGCTCCTGTACCGGATTCTGGCCCAGCAGTTTCCTCCCCCCTATACTGACCTCCCAGTCCTGCAGCATCTGATCACTATAGCAGAGCTGCGGGGACAGACTCCCAACAGCTCTGCTAAAGTGACAAGACCCTCTCCTGAGGTAAATTTTACACCTTATCACACATGCAAACGAGAGCAGATTAAAGCCACGCCCCTTCACTGGACAAGCCACGTCCCCTTCATGGACATCCATTCCCCTTCCCCGGGGTACTGATTTTCTATAAAGAAATGTTGACGGGTATGCATACGCTTGGTGGGAAGGCGGGTAAGGGCTTGGTCAACTGCATACAATCTACATTTCCACATCATCCCCACTCAAAAATATTAAACTGGGAGCCTGTGATTGTAAGTCCCTTGCGTGTGAGGGGTGTGGCTTCCCTTCACGTGCACGGGAATTAGAATTTTCGTAGCCGCTGCACAAGGAGCTCCGAGGTCCTTTAATTCTCCCAGTGTGTTCTGCTGGCTGTCTCTCTACCAGCCTGTGAACCGTAGATTGGCGTTGCTATACGTACTAAAGTTTTACATTTAATCCTTGCCATATGCTATATCATTTGTTGTTTCCTTGCACACCACTGAAAAAAAAAAAACGGAAGATGTCCCCTATTTCAAACAGCATTTGCATGATCGCTACATATTCATATTTCTATGCATACGTTATCACTTAAAAGGCTTTCTAATTACAACAACAAGACAAAAACTTCTTGGATTCTTTCCAGACTCACTAAATGATAAAATAAGCTTGTAGTCTCTCCTTCATAATCTCCGTAAAGCACCTTGGAGCCTCATCTATGAAATACATACGAATGAATGTGAAAATGCCATTTAGAGATACAGGTGTGACATTTGATAAGAAACTTCTGGATTAAATATGTTCGTCTAATGAGGATCCCGGCTACCCCCATCAGGGCTAACTATTGGCTGAATTGTGTATGAGCTGATAACATTCCACATGTGAACATTCAAATTCATTATTAATAAACAACCCAAGTCTCTATCAGGAAAGGCTTGGATCCTTAGCAATTGAGGGATGTAGCTTCTCATTAGTAAGAAACATCAAATCTCCCAGAATTTAGCAATTTCATTTTTTTTGGAACCAATTTCTAACAGTGTATTAATGGTGCATTGAAAAGCTGAACAAAGCTCTTGCACTTTTTATTCATTTTTGTAAATTACAGTAATCTAGGAAGGTTTGACTAAGCTACTGGAGCAATGAACGGGTAAGACATTGTATTGGAGCATTGCGGTTCTAATGATTTTTTATGATTAAACATTTATGGGTGGAAAAAAAAGTCACACTAGAAAAGAAAATGAACTTTAAACTGGTATGTACGTAATATTCAGTAGAGGATCTTTGACATAACTGTTGTATGGGTATCTCATATCTAGAAGAAAAAATATATCTATTTAATACAAATGTATTCATTTTATGTTTAAAAAAAAAAAATAATAGAATAATTTTAAAGTTTTGAAGATGTTACTATTGTTTATGTAAAGGGGAAGTAAAGGAATCCTGTATTTAGACAGATGAATGAAGCGATTAAATCCTGTTTTTTTATTTTATCTTTAACTGACATATGCAGTTGTGGTAGGTGGGATGTACAGTAGATGGCGCTACAGCAATACCATTTTTGACAGACAGACGACTGTATCAGTGGCGACAGGATCTTAAGGTTAAGCTGCAGAGAGGGGAAGGATAGGGGGCCGTATTCAGAGATCCGTGTCCTGGTCGGTCCGCAAATATACGCACAGACGGAGCAAGGAACACCCACCAAAACCCCAGTCACTCCCCTTGCTAATACATGCTCTCGGAGACTTCCACCTCCATAGACCACCTGTAATTTTCCGTGTGGAGTTCCATCCGTGCGTATCTCGATAATCGCGCCCACTTTCCTCCCCCCACCCATTTTTATTTTTCTGTCGCATATCCGTGCGATTTACAGGTCCGTCCGTAAGGCACTTCCATCAACGTCAGTTGCGTACAATTAGCATGCTTCCCCCCGCCCACTTTAGCGGGCGGAGGGGAAGCACAGCCCATTCCTAGGAAATGGGCTCGTACGGATCAAGGTTCCATATGATACCTGTTACACTAGTGTTACTAGCGTAACATCTGGAGGGCGCATGCAAGGTACGTAAGTGGCCTAACGGACCTAACTCTGGATCCAGTCCTATTTTATTGGTCCGATCTCTCGATAATTGTATGATTGGGATCAGGGCTTGAATTGAGGAGGTATACGGGGGAGGGGGTATTTTTATAATACCACTTCTAATGTTCACTTCGACCACTGATTGGGATGATAGTCGTGGTCAGCTTTAGTGTTGTTCCAAGACACAGAGCAAAAGAATTGCAAAACTTTCCTTTTTACGAATCTGCTGCTAATCACTGCTAGTCTCCAGGAGACACCAAACACCTGGGTGCACGGCTCTCCTGCAAATATTGCTAAACAAGCCACTAAGACAGCCCGATAGGCCACTTTAATGAACACCGTGCAGGTGGCCTACTGACCAAACTCAATATGGGTGTGGGGGCAGAGACAATGGGCCTGATCCAGACCTACGCCGACGCGCTGTGCTTACTAAAGCACAGCATATCGGCGTTCACTTTCCCCGACACTCCCCATGTGCAGGCGTATGGTCCCTTCCTTACGCCGGCTGAAGGCTACCCTAACTTCAGCCGGTGTAAGGAAGGGGCCATACGCTCGCACAGGAGCGTA
>WWET01001785.1:44295-62536 GCA_011038615.1 Limnodynastes dumerilii | reverse complement strand
TTCCGGGAGCTATGCCCGAATTTTGAGTGTCTCCCGGAAATTCTGAGAGTCGACAACTGTGATTTGATGTCGTTGCATGTAGTTACTGGTGCACCAAAACAGGGTCCCTCTTTTCCTCATGCATAGTGATATTCCTTGACCTGCATCTGCTCTCAGATAAAGCTTTCTCAGCAATGCTGCATATTTCACGACATGGCGGTGGAAGCTAGATTGCAGCCCATTAGTAAACCATTAAAACTTTATTTACCATTTAGCAGCTGCTGGCTTCCTGCAGAGATCATACAATGGAGCTGACATCAAGTAAATAAAGGTTTAATGATTTCGGATGCTCTCTTCAACTTTCCCGACAATTTCTCCTCTTTTTCGGAAAGATTTAACTGAACACAACTGTGTGTTTATATATCGAAGCGCAAACACCATAACTTTCAGATGTCCCTATTTACAGATTAAGGATTATGCTTTTTTCCCTGGCATTGTCCTACATTTTCATATTATAGCACTTTGCATAGGTTATTCTATACCTTACCTTACATATGTCCAGACCTCTATGCATTTTTCGTACGTTCTTCAGTTTGTAAATCTGCACACCATAACTTTCAGATGTCCCTATTTACAGATTAAGGATTATGCTTTTTTCCCTGGCATTGTCCTACATTTTCATAGTATAGCACTTTGCATAGGTTATTCTATACCTTACCTTAAATAAGGTAAGGGGGGGGGGTGAACCCACCTGTCACTCTCCTCTCACATTCTGCGTTTTGGACATTTACGTGTCTCTACCGCCGCCCACTTAACTCATCTGTATGCCTGTCCCTGCCCCCTCTCCCCGGAGAGAGGGGGGACATGATAGCAGCTTTCCAATATATCAAGGGTTAGAGGGGGGACATGATAGCAGCTTTCCAATATATCAAGGGTTGTGAGCGGCATTTTTCAGAGGACGAGGTGTAATAGAACACGAGGGCATGAATATAAACTGGAGGGCGGTAGATTTAGAGGAAATGTGCGGAAAAATGACTTCCCTGAAAGGGTGATAGATAAGTGGAATAGCTGGCTGAGGGTAATACAGTAGAACAGTGTAAACATGCTTGGGATAAATATAAGAATATCCTAAATCTCAAACTAAATTACAGGTAAATAGGGTCTAGGGTCAGTATAGTTTTAAATAAACAACTGGGCAGACTGGATGGGCCGTGTGGCTCTTATCTGCCAGCACTTTCTATGTTTCTATGGATTAAGCATGTGGATGTCTGGTAACACCCTCCCACACGGAACTCCTATCTTAAGGAACTGACAGGAGTTCTGTAGCGGAGCATCTGCTGGCGCACTGCCAGAAAATCATCTGACTATCGCCAGCAGCTGTCAAACGTTGGGTGATGTTATTTTTTAAGGATCAGGCCCATTATCCTCACTATGCTTTGCACTGGTCAGAGAACATTATTTTAATTGTATTACAATTTGGCTACAATTGCAAAGTAGGGCAATTGTTATCACCGTTGCAATCGGCATTCTACGTTATTTTCATTTGAAACGTACAAAAGACAATGAATACATATGAAAATTCAGCGTTATAAATGCGCCTACTAAAACAGCTGTCCATGAATCAACACGCCATCTCACTGCCCCCTTTCCCAGCTTTTCAGTACATAACGCAGTTTGGTCACCGTCTGCAATGAGATTGTTGTTTTATTATTGTCAGGAAAACAGAGCAAATAAACTATAACCGTTTTATTCGAGCTCGCAGCAGACGCCCATATTATTTGGAAAGGCTAATGGAATGCTTTTGTTGCCGTGTCAGTGCTGCAGTTGGCATTTGCTGTAATGTAAAGAGAGATGTACTGTGTCCTGCTCTGTTTGATCAAGTGCTAAACCCGTCTGATCAATAGAGAGACAGATGTCGGCTGCAGATGGCCCAGTCATGATACCTGGGGCACCGTCGCTCTGCCAGGACAGCAGAATGGGATCAGGAGGGAGCAGAATGTGACACATGAAATCAGGGTTCCTACTGCTCCATAATTTATAACTAATGGAAAGTGACAGCAGCTCTTGGTACACCGGCGCACTAGAACTATTTACTTTTACTTATCTGCTAAATTTCATGGAAATGGGTTTTTCTTCTTCTTAATATTAAATAATTCATTTCAAAACACATATACTGGTGACCTTATTTATCTTACATTATTGTTACCTTACATATAACCATGACATAGGTCCACATTCACAGTTACGTAGTTTGCGTCTTACGTACATTGGGCCTGATCCAGAACAACGCTTCGAAGCGAATTTACGCGTGGCGGAGACGTAAAATCGCAGTTTAGAACGCACTGCGCATGCGCACCATGGAAAATACGCACATTCACGTAGCGTCATTGTGAACGTATGGGCCATTCACGTATGTGTCACGTAAATACTTACAGGTGGGTGTGCCAAATTTACGTTACTCGAAAATACGTCTGAAATACGTGAAGTAGGCGGGGGGTGGTATTTAAAGTGTACAGTATGGGCGTGCTTAGCTGCGTAAATTCGTTCAGCCCATACGTACGTGTGCGGATCACTGCGGTTACGTTGGAAAAAGTTAAGGTAGGGTTTGGAAAGCGTATCTTGAGAAAATACGTCCGTGCAAGGGGTGTGCCGAGGGGAGTGTAGCGAACTTACGTGCACGAAAATACGCTCCGCGAATAAACGTGCGGCAAACGTAGTTCTGGATCTACCCCATTGTTTTAAGAATTGAGCTACTACTACTCTAAAGACTGCGCTTACGCAATCTACGTACAGAAATGGTACGTAGATAGCGTAAATAAGCTACTACACATGCGTAGTAGCTCAATTCTTAAAACATACGTACGTAAGACGCAAACTACGTAACGGTGAATCCGGACCATAGAGGCCTGATATCATTCTTCATATCTACCATCATCATAAATACTGCCATTGGACCGCCGTCTTCACACTTAGATGTGAAATAAGTGCGCACGGATCCGCAAATATGCGCGCCTAAGTTGCAAGGCGACTCCCATGACACTCCCCTCGCACTTACGGATTTTAGCTGACTTCCGCCACCAAAGGGCAACCTAAACTCTACGTGCGTATATTTGTGCTTAAGCTGCTTAGCTATGTGCGTATATTCTAAACCACGCCCATATTAGGCCATTTATATGCCCCCCCCCCACCCATTTTACTTATCTTCCTTCTTTCGGAGGACTGGCACTATCCCGTCTTACGTGTCTCACTAAGCGCGGATTTGAAGTCAGTGCCTTATGCATTTCCGTGACGAAATCCTACGTAGCTTGCGTAAAAATCACTACGCACGTGCCGTTTTTCAGATTCTAAAAATACATCATCATCATAACTCTCATTAATATCAGCGGGCCGGATCCAGAACTACGTCCGTCTTCCATACACGGACGTAGTTCAATAAACAGTAGCTACTGCTCATGTGTAGTATTGTACACTATCTGCGTATCGTTTCGATACGTAGATTGCGTATATGCGGTCTTTACGCGTTTTAGCGTAACCAGCCCGTAGGTCTGAATTTACCCCATCATCATTATTATCATCATTATAACTATTATAATCATTGCTCTCATAGTAATAGTAATGATTAGTATTATTATCATCATCATTATAACTATGACCCGGCTTTATATTCCGCATGGCTGATGTATCTAATATAATACAATGTCCTGTTTTCCATCTGATGTATGTGAAAGTCAAGTTCATTGTGATTAGAGAGAACCTAAGTGCACCTTATCTGTACATTCATTCTGTGTGTCTATCAGTCAGTTAGGTTCATCCACTCAATACCACAGTCTCCATTAAGGCACTAGGTCACTGGAAGAATAATTGGGATCATCATGATTTGTATTATTAAAATGTACTGAAAATGAGGTCTTTTTGGTTACCATTGTGAGTAAATTTATTTGCATCATCACAACAAAGGGGTAGATCCAGAACTACGTTTGCCGTACGTTTATTCGCGTAGCATATTTTCTTGTGCGTATATTCTATACACTCCCCTAGAAACACCCCTTGAACTACATATTTTGTCAAGATACGCTTTCCCTACCTTAACTTAACTTTTGCCAACGTAACCTCAGTGATCCGCACACGTTCGTATGGGCAACACGAATTTATGCAGCTAAGCACGTCCATACTGTACACTTTAAATACAAACCCCCGCCTACTTAACGTATTTCAGACGTATTTTGGACTCACGAAAAATTGGCACGCCCACACGTAAGTATTTACATGACACATACGTGAATGGCCGCTACGTTACTGTGCGTATTTTCTATGGTGCGCATGCGCAGTACTTACCAAAACGCAATTTTACGTCTCTGCCACGCGTAAATTCGCTCACAAGCGTTGTTCTGGATCTGGCCCAAAGTTCTAATTTTTAATCTTCTGATGGGAAAAAAAACTTAAATTCCTTCACTGTCCACCTTCCCCTTTTTTTGGAATGAAACATATAAATAAATAGTATGATGTTTGTCACAATCCTAGCTGAAGGCCTCTGTCAAGGTGACAGTAATCTGCAGTTTTGGTGTAATGCGACTAAATTAACCACATAAAGCATAAGCAAATGCACTTTTCAGTTGCAGTTTAACATTGTCCGCTAATGTACTTGGCATTTTAATGGCATCATATTTTATACAGCATAATGCAATAGAGGCTAATTGACAGCAGCAGGTTGCAACATTAATAGGAAAGGTTAAAATTTCATTTTTACTTCCTTTTTCTTGATTTGTTCTCTCCTATGCCAAAAAAGTGTAATGACTTTTAATACATGAAGATGAATTATTGTGAGGATTCAGCATGCTGGATTAGTTTACTCCAGAGTAAACTTGAAGAAAATTGAGCACTTTTGGCAGACCGTGTAGTCAGTTTCAGAAAAAATCTGAATTACATTTCAACACCTTCTCTACCGCTAATTCCTAAAAAGCCACCATTCTTCTGGGTGTTATTGTAATAATTGCATGCATTAATGTTAAATTGTGAGTCATTTGAAGCATGGTAATAATATGCCGTTAACACTTGTTTCCTTGGAATCAGTGTCCGATATTTGGTTACTGAAAGAGCCATTGTGTTTAGACCAGAGTTGCACGCAAATTCTCACACAGGCTGCGTAGCTTGGGCTGGATCCAGACTTAAGTAAGTGCTTGAAATTAAGAGAGGAAAGTTACACCTGGGCTAAACCATGTTTATTGCAGGGGGAGTCAAGGTAATTGTATTCTTTGCATGCAGGGATATATATTTGAAATTGCACTCAAGTAATTCAATTCTGTACAAACAGACTTACGTGCATACGGTCTTACTTAAACCAGGATCCTCTCCTTTGAGAGTAACAACAAAAACAATTGTCTGGTAAAAACCATGGGGGCTAAACAGGAGTTTAAGAGTATGAGCAAAATAGATGCTTGTGTAGACCAGAGTAAAACCATGTGGAACATGTGGAACTGTAAGGGCAGGCAAATTTGGAAAAATAGAATTAAAGTTGAAAGGGTCTTTCCTAGCTTACTGTAACTGTAATGTACAGATTAAACATAAATCTATGCAGTGTGTGATTATATGTGCTAAGGATAAGTAATTTCCCTGTATGCAAAAGAATAAAAATATATTTGTACACCTCACATTGCAACATGGTATTGCTCAGGACTACAATGTTTTGACCTTTCTATAAAACTGCGGATCAGGAATGATCCTATGTGAGGGGTGTTGAGGACTAGACACAATGGGCCTGATCCAGACCTACGCCAGCAGGCGTAAGCGTAAAATTGGCTGTTTTGACGATCTGCGCATGGGACCGGCAGATGTTTTTCGCTGTAGTTAGGGTTTTTCCCTATTCTGGATCGTGCGTCCAGATCGTGCGTAATTACGGTGTAAGGGGCATGCCAATCGAACGTTCACCGTAACTATGCTACAGTTAGGGAAGGTAGGCGGGGGAGGCAGGTCAATTAGGCTAGAATGGCAAGGTTAGGAGCTTATGATCAGGTGCTGCCGCAGTTACGCCAGCTAAAGTTAGGGTAGCCTTTAGCCGGCGTAAGGGAGTGTAAATATGGCAGGACGGCGGGAGTGTCAGGGGAGTGCTTAGGAGTTACGGCTATGCATACATACGAACGCCACATAGCTGTAGCCCTGGATCATGGGCCTGATTCACAGATAAGAAGAATATAAGTATGTGTGGATTCATAAAAGTACACACCTAAGCTGTAAATCAACTCCCATGACACTCCCCTCGGTCTTACGGATCTTGGCTGACTTCCGCCTCCATAGTAAACAATAGTGAAATTATATAAAGCGCGCTTAGGTGGGAACAAAAAGAAGAAAAATTGTTTTAAAACTGATCCAAATAAAATATTAAAGTGAATATTAATCCATATAAACAACACTGTGACAAAGACGTGAAAAAACATCCAATTGAACACACTTAGGCATAGATGAAAGAAAAAGGTTATTTAAACTAATCCAAATGAAACCTAAAAGTGAATATTAGTGCATATAAGCAACACTGTAGCAAGACCAAAACAAGTAAGCAATAAGAAGCAATTTGCAATTAAACTTGGTATAAACAAAAATAAATAAATTACTGACACTTGGTGATAAGCTCACGATTTGGATGTGTTCATTAAGAGTCCCAACGATAGTAGTAACGAAAATGAGTAGTGTCTTTAAAATAACGAGATGTTGTATGTTTCAGATTTTGATTGTCTTATTCATCCACTTCTTGATGCGTATAAAGAGGATTCAAGTTCAATTCAATATTCAAATGTCAATCATAGATACTTCCAATATATTCTTTCTATATGGTATTTCTTTTTTTTATTGACATCTAAGCACCCTTTATATAATTTTACTATTGTTTGCTATTGGTATCCTATACGGAATGAACCGTATTATTATATTAGGAGACTGCTAGGGTGTGTGCACCGGGTCATTGGGCCTGATTCACATTTAAGAAGCTTCGGCGCATTCGTAGAAGTTTGTTTACACAATCTACGAACCACTTAGGCACGAAGATTCACTACGTGCAGTATTTAAACACCACAAGTAGAGCTTTAAGAAAAAGGAGGTGTGTCAGTGCCAGTTAGGTGTGAATCCGACTGCACCTAACTCCCTCGTTAATGTAGATCTGGTCCATTATTTTTAGGTCTGAATGTGTGTGAATTGGTTCCGATCTATTAGCACACATTCTCACACACCTCTTAGCAAAAATAGCCACAATCCTTAACCGAAGTTCATGGAAGTTGAACAAAACTTGGAAGCCTATTTTTATTATGTGTTATAGTTTGGTACAGTGTTCCTTTGGAATGTGCATTTGAGGGCCAATTCACTTATCGGCATGGCAACCTGGCTTCACAGTTTAAATACCAGAACTGAAGATAATAACTTGCTAAATAATAAAAATAATAATAATAATAATAATAATAAAATATAGAAAAATTGCTGTAAGATTGTGGTGGAATCCTATAGGACTGGTTTGGCCAACCTGGGGTTCTCTGTATGTTAATAAACTATTAGTCCCTACATGATCTAACTGCATAGTTGATTCCTAGCAAAGCATGTTGAGACTAGTTTTACAATACCTGGAGAGCCAGAGGTGGCCGGGGGACCCTAGGATTAAAGCAGCTCATCAGTGGAGCAAACAACATAATTTAGGGTTCCTTCATCAAAGCTGCTAAAATTGTTGCCACAAACTACTTTATCTTGTTTCAGTTATTTGCCATAAGGAAGTCATACAAAAAAAAACTATACACACTTGTCATTCAGTTGACACTTTGTCAATCACTTATGATCTATGCTCATGGACAAGCATTGTCCAGAATCTTCTGCTGGGTTCAGTGATGGATTTCCCAATGGACATGGAAGGTATTTCTGAGGAACAGCACAGCCGAGTCACAGATTTCTGTACCAGTCCATCCCTCTTTGGATTCTACTTGCCCACTCGCAGTTTTAGAGGTTTCCAGACAAAGGGCCCTATCTAGCCTCCTGGCTGGAGATACATCATGAAGCTTCTGAGGTCTGTCTTGCTGAAGGGTTTCAGGCTTGATATCATGACCAAGATAAGGCCATGTTGATCCATAAATTCTAAAAATAAAGATTATCCTGCTTAAATCAGTTGGTAATTATATTGCTCACAAATTTGCTTTTGGGCAGTGTTATAAAGAAATGAAATGACAAACTTTAGTGTGGAGAGTTTAAAACTCGGCCAACGGCTTACAGATGTGACCACATACACCTTTACACTCCATGGTGCTTCTTTCACAACATGGAAAATAAAGCTAATTGTAGACTGTTAAATAAAGCATTAAAGTCTTTTTACCCATTTATTTGTAATCGGGACTCTTGCTAAGCCTGATCAATGAAGCTGACCTCACACATTCTTACACAGTGGGAACTTCTGGCCTGAAAACTTGTGAATAGGTGACATCTTCTCCATTGATCATACTCAGCAGGAGTCCCGATTACAACTAAATGGTGAATAATCACACTTTTATTGTTCTCAAACTGTCCTTATCCCAACAAGTGGGTCTGCTATACATGGAATTTCATGTAACATATGGCAGGATTTTTTCTGTTTTTGTGAAAGGTGTATCTGGTCACATCTGTAATATAAACACTCCATGTAAACACATGAATGTGGTTCACTTACCTCGCCTAAGAAAGCCCAACATAGTGGTGGCCTAGGGGACAATGCCAAGCTACATAATCCAATTAGCCACTGGTGTTACTTATTATAAAGTCAAATTCCCTTTAAAATACCTTTTATACAATATAAAAGTAATAAAACCATAATCGTTGTCAGCTTTAGTTATTTTATTATCTGTTGGTTTAAAGAACTATCCAGCCACTAATATGTGAGGGACCTTATTAAAATTTACCTGTTGGTTATAGATCAAAGCAGCCTTAATTGTTCCAGTGTTAGGCAGAGATAAACGTCTAAAATAAGGAAGGGGTCAGTTGTGAGATTTAAATATTAATACAGTGATTTAAATAACATGAGATGCCCGAAACTTAAAATGAAATGCATTTAAATTGATGAATTTGATAAGGCAGTTGATATGAAAATATAGTTCAACATGAAAGAAAGGGAAGACGAGCTAATCTAGGTTCATAACAAGTAAAATATGCACATTTTATCACAGATCAAAAGATGAAAGGACCTCGATTTAGTTTTTTTTTTCTCATTTTCCATCTTATATTAATAAGGAAATTGCTACAACTGACCAAACAAGTGTCCGTTTTTCGCCCCGCAGCTTATTTTATTTTAGTGATGAAAGGTACAGGAGGAAGCAGAACAGAACCTGCTTAATGATAAGCGGAATAAAGAACATTATTTCCATTCTAGTCCTGTTTGCTAGAGAAATGCATTGTGCATTAAATCATTTGGAATGTTGGTGTATGCAGTTCAAGTTACATTGTCCAACCCAGGCCCGGGATCCGGTGATTTGTTTGTAAATGTGTATTCTGAATTGTATTTATAAAAAGGAAAATGCAAAGAGAAAACGCATTAGAATGAATGATTTTGGCCTGGATTCACAACACCGTACGTGTTACACATACAGCGTTAAAATACCGATAGCAGCTACTACACATGCGTAGTAAATATTTTACGTAATCTACGTATCGTTTTGTTACGTAGATTGCGTATGTGCGGTCTTAAATATACGAAACGATACGTAGATTACGTAAAATAGTTACTACGCATGCGTAGTAGCTACTATCGGTATTTTAAGACCGTTTCTGCAACACTTACAGTGTTGTGAATCTGGGCCTTTGTGTGGATGAGAGGTGCATTGTTTTTTTGTTTTTTTTGGGACATACACATTTTGGACCAGAACCTAAAATCCGAATTTCCTCTCTTTCCCCTCTGTGCCTCCCATAAGAACTCACTGCGACCTGTACATACTTAAGATGAATGGATTGTCTCATTTTCCATCTTATATTAATAAGGAAATTGCTACAACTGACCAAACAAGTGTCCGTTTTTCGCCCCGCGGCTTATTTTATTTTAGTGATGAAAGGTACAGGAGGAAGCAGAACAGAACCTGCTTAATGATAAGCGGAATAAAGAACATTATTTCCATTCTAGTCCTGTTTGCTAGAGAAATGCATTGTGTATGAAATCATTTGGAATGTTGGTGTATGCAGCTCAAGTTACATTGTCCAACCCAGGCCCGGGATCCGGTGATTTGTTTGTAAATGTGTATTCTGAATTGTATTTATAAAAAGAGAAAACGCATTAGAATGAATGATTTTGGCCTGGATTCACAACACCATACGTGTTGTACATACAGTCTTAAAATACCAATAGTAGCTACTACACATGCGTAGTAACTATTTTACGTAATCTATGTTTCGTTACGTAGATTGTGTAGGTGCGGTCTTAAAGATACGAAACGATACGTAGATTACGTAAAATAGTTACTACGCATGCGTAGTAGCTACTATCTGTATTTTAAGACCGTGTCTGCAACACTTACGGTTTTGTGAATTTTGTTTTTTTTTGGGACATACACATTTTGGACCAGAACCTAAAATCCGAATTTCCCATACGCCCGCACAGAGGGAGTGTCGGTGAAAGTGAACGCCGATACGCTGTGCTTTAGTAAGCACAGCGCATCGGCGTAGGTCAGGATCAGGCCCTTTATTCATGCGATCCAGAGATGCAGCTCTCACTTTTCTATTACATACTAGAAAATGTCATCTAGAATCTGATTGGTTGCTATGAGCAACATCTTCACTTTTCCTTTCCCGCAGCTTAGTAACTATAGCCCCTGGTCTGTATGCTTGTTAAGAGGGGACGGATTGAAAGTTTTTAGCTGGGTCACTTAATGCAGCTTTGTGCGAACGAGTATGCTCTGCCGTATACAGCAGCGATCAGGGTCTAGATTCACAGTTACGTAGTTTCTGTCTTACGTAGCTGATTTACGCTATCTACGTACCATTTCTGTACATATATTGCGTAACGGCAGTCTTTATACCGCGTGTACGCAATCTACGTAAATAGTACGTAGATAGCGTAAATAAGCTACTAGGCATGCGTACTAGCTCAATTATTAAAACAATGTACGTAAGACGCAAACTGTGTAACTGTGAATCCGGACCCAGACTCCTAATGACTCAGAACGTAGCACCATTGGAAGTCTAGATTCAGTCCAACAACACGAACGTCACATTCCGACAAAAGGGATTGCAGACACAAGTGAGCGTGCCTTAGAATTATAATGTACAGTACAGGCAAACCCTTCTATATGCGTAGCCATCCAGGCTTACGCTTGCTACTTTAATCACTTGTCTGAATATATCTTTAACCCCCCCCTCCCCCAGATATCCATGTTTCCAACTTCATTGTCCTAAGTTTGTTTTATCCAATTTGTTCAATATATGATTAACACGAAAGTAACTTGAGGCACAAGTCATTAAATTCCTCAGTCTTCTCTACCCGCTCACATTCATTTGCAGCGATGAGCAACTTCTTGAAAAATAATACATAATAGTCTACATGGGAAACTGCAAGATTTACTCATTACAGGATATACTTTTTTAAAGATTAAAATTCATCACCATTTACCACTATGCACAGTGATTTATTGCTCATGTTTACAGTGTAAAGAGCATGGTTATTGAATAGTGTAAGTGCTTTAATAATTGTGTACAATTGTAAAATAAGGCAGCGTGTTTGTGAAACTTAATGTCTTTGAATGATGAATTCTGGTTTAACTAAAATGCAAAGTCGCCCTCTAGTGGTGAATCTATTGTTATATTGAGCTATATTTATAGCCATGAAACAACAGCAACCTTTTGTATAATATAGCTTAGAAGCTGTATTGTTTTGTATATCTATAGCGATTTTAATTATAAACTGTTTTAGTTATAGTTTAGTTTTATTTCTTCCAATAATTATAATTGGCAGAATATGTGTGTGTGTTTTGTGTGTGTATATATATATACATTTACCAGATGTAAATCAATGATGCGCTAAAGACAGGTATCTTTCCTGGGACCTGGACTCTCCTTGCAGGATGGTGACTGGTGAATATCTGTACAAGTAGCTGAAGTCTCTCCTGGAACTAGGATATGCTGCAGGAGAATAATCTCATACAGGGAGAAACAGAGATAACAAGGACCCCTGATAGTGTAGTATGTAAAGACCAAAAATGTATTCCATACAAGTATAAAAATGCGTTCATTCAATAACAATTAAAAAGGCTTATCTGATAGATTACAAGATAACCACCGCCAGCTCACTCCAACGCGTTTCGTCAAGGGTATACCTTTTGACTTTCTCGTGGAGGAAGCAGTTTGAGATATTTTATGTGCTCTTAACAAAGTTTTTATCTGGCTTTCTTGGTGCGCAGAAGCCCTGATTGTCTATGCCATTGTTTGAATAAACAGTATCACACTACGATGCCCCCTCCATGTTGTATATATGTATCAGCTTGATGCCTTATTTATTGACTCACTTTATTGACTTATTTATTGCTTCATTTGTTGTTTCTTTGATACTTAATTATTTGTACTCTATCTGATGTTCTTAAATTCTATACATAGTTCCATGTTTTGTACGGTACCTTTTGACCATTTCTAAGATTATCCCCCGGCCTTTCATGCAGCTTTTTGCATTTACCTATAAATTGATTGAGCAACTTCCATTTTGTTTGTATTCTGTTTGGGAGCTTGTCTGGGAGCAGCAACTGAGGGGGGAAGTTGCTCCATATCAGCTATTTTGGAGGCTTTAAGGGGTGTCTCCTCAGGTAAGTTTGCCTCTCAATTTAAAAACATATATATATGACCCAATATTGGGACTCTCATTGTTAGAGTTTGGACCAGAAAAAGCCTTGACGGTGGCTGGTGTCTTATCATATATTTGAAAATATGTGTAACGGACATTTCTGTGTTTTATTTTACAGATAGAATGGTATAACTGTTACTGGGTAATGGCAGTGTTACTGAGGTATTTTCTTTCCTTTGTTTCTGTGGCTAGAAGATGACCCCCCGGCCTTTCATGCTCCTGTTTACATTTATCTATGAATTGATTGAGAAACTTCCATTTTGTGTGTGTACCATTTCTAAGATCTACAAGAAATCTGCAATGACCACATATTTATCTATCTTTTCCTGCTGTTACACATCAAGAAATCAACAATTCTACAAATCACACAATAAAAGTGAATCTTGGCAATATACACCCAGTACAGAAGACTGGCGCATTTTGATGTTACAAGTCTGCTGAGATCAAAGACAAATGGTAGGTTTCGACTGTAGCTTGGTAGGATATTGTTCAAAGATTTCCTCCTCATAGCTAATATTAAAGAAGCAGCCTTTCTACACAAGGTCTGGATTTACATTTTTGGCTTCTGCTTTCTTCCTTCCTCATCTGTTCTTCCAAGTCTGCTAAAAATAGAGACACATAGAAAATAACCTGTCTCCTGAGGTGAGGGACTTGTATGTTCCCCTTCTCAGTTCCCTCCTGGATTTATCTAAAATATAGGGGCAGTTAAATTGGGCCCAGAGTTTACATGTACTTGTGTGCTAGGGAGGGAGTGAAGAGAATAAATTAAAAAGCTTCCAATTGTGCAATGTGATATATTAGTACTAAAACTAAAAATAAAAGGAATTTAATAACTATGGACCGGATTCATAATTATCGCTGACAGTCAAGGCTGCCGCCAGAGATTATGGGGCCAGACACAAATCTGCGGCGCTCACAGACCTGCATTAACAGCAGCCGGATGCACATGAAGAATGTGCAGCTCTCAACATCAAGTATCGTGGTAGGATCCCACCGATACCTGCTCCTGCAGAGCCAAGGTAAGCATCTGTTTTCGGTCCTTGCTGTCCCCCACTAATGGTAGCCCTGCTGACAGCCATGTGCATATGTCGACTGACAGTCTGACCTGCGCATGTGCAGTACAGGGACTTATGCACTGGTATGCGTTGTACATCTCCAACAGCAAAGCAGGCACACTCACCATGCATACAAGTTGGATGGGAAGGGGGATGGGGGGGGTAGGAATGCAGATCCAAACCAAACCTGCAGCTTAGTAAATGTGGCCCTAAGATAGGGTCCTGCAGTCTGCAGTCCCGTACATGCGAGGGGAGTGTTCTGGGCCCATAGTAAGCTAGAATCTGATTGGTTGCTATGGGCAACATCTCCACTTTTCCAAACCTGCAGCTTAGTAAATGTGGCCCTAAGATAGGGTCCTGCAGTCTGCAGTCCCGTACATGCGAGGGGAGTGTTCTGGATCTGGCCCATAGTGTGTAGCTGCCTTAGCAGCGCCAATTTTTACTGTATTTGCATATAAATTGGGTCTATATATATATATATATAAAACCCCCAAAGCCTGTTTAACCAAAGTCTCCCGCGTCACATCATTTTCATTATCTACAATGGCGCTAGTATAACAATGTATTTATTTTTATTGGAAATCATCTTTTTCTGCCCGTGCCGGGTGGCGAGGAAACCTATTTGCGTAGGCAGATGGTGAAGACAATTAGAGTTCGGGCATCAGCTGGAAGTTACATTACTTTATTGCAAATTATTAATTGATAAATGCTTTTGTTTACAAGCAACGTGTTCTGCAGATTTGTAATCAGCTTATCAGCTGCATGTCGGAATTTTGACAGCCTCCCACCGGAGTCCTCATTCTTTCCTGGCCATTTAAATTTATTGTGACTAGGCAGGCAGCAGTAACACCTTTACAATGAGCTACAAAGCCGATGACTGTACAGCAGCTTCATATACTGTGAGCTGTGATGTGCACGTGTAGCTTTATTACACAGGATCAGATCTTCACTACCGATACTTTTGCATTCGACTTTTGTGATTCGTGTGACATGGCGGCGGTTTGTAAGTCTGGGTTCGTATGCACAGACAAGTCACACCCATTTGCAAGAGCAATCCAGTCCCTTTGTTGGAAGCTGTTAGGTGCAGTTAGAAATACAAACATTTAAACCACTGTATAAGTGTTAGGCTGCGGATAGGGCAGGGTTAAGGCCAGGCTTCGGGACAGGGATGGTTAAGGTTAGGCTTCAGAGAGGAGAGAGTTAGGGTTAGGCTGCGGGATGAGGATGGTTAGGGTTAAGCCGTGGGACAAGGATGGCTAGGGTATGGGGAGAGTTAAGGTTAGGCTGCAGCAGGAGCATGATTAGGGGAGGGCTAGGTTTAGGCTGTGGAGGTGAGAGGGTTAAGGTTAGGCTGTGGAGAGAGAAGGGTTAATGTTGGGGGAGAGTTATGGTTAGGTTGAGGGAAAGGGAGGGTTAGGGATAGGGGACTGGATTCACAGAACCGATTTTGCGACTTTTTATATGCGTATTTTTAGACATGGTTGAACTGCGAATGCGTAGTAACCTTTTTCACGCAATCTACGTTGGATTTAGGCATGAAAGTCCATTACATATGGAGGGGCATGGATGTCTTCTGTACGTGCGTAGTTTAGTGAAAGTGGGTGGGGACTAATATGGGCGCGGTTTGTCATGTACGCACGTACGGAAGGAAAATGCGCACGTAGACTTAAGGTTGCCCTATGGACGCGAAAGTCGCCGAAAACCCGTCCATGTCAGGGGAGTGCCACGTACTTTTGCGTATATTTGCGTACTTTAAACACACGCATCTGTGAATGCAGCCCGGGATCAAGAACGCTTACATGGCGCCATGGAACTGTTCGTGGAGCAGCAGCCTCAGGAACGACGCAGTCTCTCCATAAAAACTGACGTCGATGTATTGCCGCAAAGCGATCTCTCGAAAGAAAGGTGCAGCAAAATAAAGCTATAATTTATGTACTGCAACAAAAACTGAAAGACTACTCAACTTTACTGTGCTGTTCGTTATCCTACGTTATTGTTAACTATAGAAAGCTTAATCAGTTCACTACAGCTTCACCTCTAAATATTTATCTTTTCCTGGTGTTAAGCATTTCTGCAGAATTAAATTGTGAGTGTTTAGGATCAGTGACTTGGTTTCGCTTCCAAGTTCTAAGTGTTATGGGAGTCTCGTTCAGTCATCAATTTTAGGCTTTTTCAGTCCAATCTGCTCTTTGTGCCAAATAGTTAATAGTTGTAGTCCACCAGGAACTGATTTCACCTAAGACTTTCAGAGTCTCTAATGAAAGGATATGTATACTCAGCTCCATCAATGCTGGATTTGAACTGAGGTCCCCATAGAAAGAAATAAGCTTCTTAAATTCACAGAACTTCTGAGGATATTCGTCTAGGAAGCTCCCAATGTAATAAATCAGCTCTAAAAACTCAATCAAGGGAAAAAGGAGTTGGCCTGAATTTTGTCAAACACTGAAATTTTTTTTAATTGACATGGTTATTTAGGAGAGATTTGTGTGTATTAATAGCAAAAAAGAGAAATTCACCCAATACATGATAATCGCAAGTTCACTCTTCACAATGGAATGTTCATACTCAGACGTTCTGGGGAAAGGTAAGTATCACATCTCAGCTATTTAGCAACTGACTTGTCCTGATCAGAGGACAAACCAACAGGGATTTCTAAACGAGTTGCAGTTGCCGCTATAATGGCCCATTTTCGACACTCATTCAGCCGACAGCTTTTTAATGAAGAATATTTCAATGGATACAGTGTTGAATGCACTTATTTTAACAAAGTACCCGTTCTAGTTAGGGTTGGACTGTTGGACAGGAAGGTTTAATATTAGGCAGCGAAGAGGGCAGGGTTAAGGTTAGGCTACTGGATGAGGATGGATTGGGGAAGGTTAGGGTTAGGCTGTGTGACAAGGATGTGACCACTATCGCCCTTATTCACACTTGAAGCTGACGCTTCTTAGGTGCGTAACCTTAGTAAAGGACCTACTGCCCATGTGTAGTAGGCCCTTTACGCAATCACCGTACCAGTTCGGTATGTAGATTGCCTCCGTGCGGCTCCGTAGCTATCACCACCCAATACAGACAGCATCCTAGTGACCTCTCTTCTATTGAGACAGCATTTTAGTGTCCACTACCCTCTGCTGTCATCATCCTGGTTCTCATCTAAAGAAAGAGTCTTGCTTGGTGGCCTCGCAAGGTCATCATGCATGGAAAACTCCCTGTAAGTCCTATAGCTAACCCGCCACAAGTACATTCATAGCAAAGTAACACTTACTGTGACAGGACAATTTAAACAAGAAAGTGTGTGTGTGTGTCACAAAAACACAGAGTGGCGTGGGAATTGTATGTTTGGAAGAAGAGTGGGGTGCACTGTGTCGATCACTAAATACAATAACAGGTGACATAGCCACGCCCCTTAATGCACAACCACTTCCTGTTATTGTGCATGTGACCAGCTGTCGCTATACTCATTTCAAAAGATTTTGGAGCAATGGTGACAATAAAGGAGCCTGCTACAGATCTTATTTATTTTTAAAATAGTTTATATATAGTAATAATAAATCATTTAAAATGAATGATAATATGATATATTTATATTTTTTTTAGTTCATATAAATACTTGCAACTAAACCCTTATCTTACTATATTTTTTTGGTACTGAAAAGAGCATGCTAATTAATGCACTCTTTTCTGTAAGTCAATGCATGCTACTACCTGGTTCTCTTTTCCTATATTCCAGCACAGTACATGCTGTTTTTCAAATAGTGATAATTATTGTGCAAACACCGACTCATTTATTTGACCTTATCTTCACTTTCTCAAATCACTTTATATAAACTGTTTTATTGTGCAATTTTGTCATCTGATTGTTGTGCAATTGTTCTCAGAATAGCTGTATAATTGCCTACCGTCGCCATTTATATGACAGAGGATATCTGGGCCTTGGCTTGGATTGTGTTGATCATTGATTCCTCTACTTGATAGTGTTCATTTCATTGTCTTATAAAACTGGGATTTCTGCAATGTTGTAGGGTCTCAATGAAGGTCTGTATTACTGCTGGTGAATTAATAAATGAAGGATCAACTGAAAAATAACGTGTACCAAATCTAGGTCTTATATTATATATCGTTATACTTAATGTTCCAGGTAGCTAATAGCCCAAAAAAATCAATTACATGATCATTATAAACTAGTTTTCCTTTATATTCTTAAATGTAAATTAAATGACTCCTCTTTTTTGTCATCAAAAAGAGATGTATTTATTATTATTATTATTATTAGTATTATTATTATTATCTATACAAGTTGTCCGCAGCACCGTACAAAACATAACAACAAAATACAGTACAGACATACATGGCAGGGATGGACAGCATAGTACATAATATACAGTACAGATATACAGGG
>WWET01001785.1:32763-43343 GCA_011038615.1 Limnodynastes dumerilii | reverse complement strand
CAGGGATGGACAGCATAGTACATAATAATATACAGTACAGACATACAGGGCAGGGATGGACAGCATAGTACATAATAATATACAGTACAGACATACAGGGCAGGGATGGATGGCATAGTACATAATAAAATACAAATCAAATATACAAATATCACAATTAATTTGTGAATCAATGTCCTGATCAGATTGTTGGTCTAATATTGTTAATGGTTCAAGACACATGGTTGCGCGAGATTTATCACTCAATAAATTCAATGCTGAGTCCAGACCATTGCTTGTGTGGCTGAATCTGTCTGTATAGAAGGCATTCACTAGAAAGCTCTCTGTACTGAGTGGAAGTCATTAGAATGCACTTTGCATTGAAAGGCGGTCACAAGGATGCTCTCTGCATTGAATGGCGGTCACAAGGACGCTCTCTGCATTGAATAGCAGTCACTAGGATGCTCTCTGTACTAGATGGAAGTCATTAGAATGCACATTGCATTAAATGGCGGTCACTAGGATGCTCTTTGCATTGAAAGGCGGTCACTAGGATGCTCTGTGCATTGAATGGTGGTCACTAGGATGCTCTCTACATTGAATGGCAGTCACTAGGATGCTCTCTGTACTATTAGAATGCATGTTGCATTGAATGGTGGTTACTAGATGCTCTCTGCATTGAATGGCAGTCACAAGGATGCTCTCTGCATTGAATGGCGGTCATTAGAATGCACTTTGTATTGAATGGCGGTCACTAAGACGCTCTCTGCATTGAATGGCGGTCACTAGGATGCTCTCTGTACTAAATGGAAGTCATTAGAATGCACTTTGTATTTAATGGTGGTCACTAGGATGCTCTCTGCTTTGAATAGAAGTCACTAGGATGCTCTCTGCATTGAATGGTGGTCACTAGGATGCTCTCTGCATTGAATGGCGGTCACTAGGATACTCTCTGCATTGAATGACGGTCACTAGGATGCTCTCTGCATTGAATGGCGGTCACTAGGATGCTCTCTGCATTGAATGACGGTCACTAGGATACTCTCTGCATTGAATGGCCATCACTAGGATGCTCTCTGCATTGATTGGCGGTCACTAGGATGCTCTCTGCATTGAATGGCCATCACTAGGATGCTCTCTACATTGAATGGCCGTCACTAGGATGCTACCTGCATTGTATAGACATCACTATTAACCTCCTTATTGCATTGGGAAATACCAGTCAGTGGAGCTGGTACATAATTGTAACTCAGGAAGATAACACTTTTTATGGTACTTAATTAGCTTTACATAACCCCACCTGTATAATATATTTGCATATATTTATAAAGTAATAACAGCAGTGGTGTGACATCTGGAGCAGGGATAAAGCCTCTCCAGCACAAATTAGGCACAACCAGTAACCGCACCACGCAAGCGTTGGATAGGCTGGCTCGTTATCTCCCATCTAAAGGTATTTTGGCCGCCTTGCTGTGAACCCCGGCTGTGTATAGCTCTGCACCTTTCTACTGTATATGCCTTTTTTTTGCTCCCCCATAACCCAACTCACTGTTATACTATATTTATCCTCTACAAGCCCCTACGTCCATTGCAGCCACTGTTATAGTTTGGACTGATGAGCGTTCGTTCATACGGTGTAAGGAGACTATTACACTAATTTGTTTTCACTTTTCATTTGAAAGCTCTGTGAATTCTCCAGCTAGAGAGAAAAAGTCCACATAACAAAGTGCTTTGATTTATTGCTGTGTGTGTGTATGTCCCCACCTGATTTTTATCACTTTTTCTTTCTCCTTGGACTGGAGAAACTTGTACAAAGCATGAGTTGGCAGGATGCAGGCTCCACACAAGCATTCATCAAGCCAAATAAGCAAGTATATACATGTGTGTAGCAACTATGAACTGGTTAATATGTTTTTTAGCTGCTTTATAGAAAGAAGGGCTAAAACAGTAGTGCTTAATTATCTGGACTACTGTGAGCCGGGCTCCCTTTTCATTGTATTAATGAAGCAGCTGGCTCATTGTCTCTTTTTAATTCCTCCATTGTCTTAAGAATATGTCACAGTTCTTTATTCTTTTATCAGGTGCTGTGCAGGAGGAAACACACAATGCCTCATGTTCCTACTGTATTTGCCAGTACACAAAGGAACCTACGATGCACTTTTCAAAGAAGGGGCACACATTATTTCTAAGTTCTGCTACATCCACTACTCTACTGTCAAGAATTTCAACAGTATTGAATTTAAATTCATTATATATTTTTTTTTTTAATCGCGCCATGTTGCCACGTATAGATATATTTACGCAGCACGTTATTGCCTAATGAGAGATCTGTATGTTGGCTGGAGCAGCCGTAGAAGAGGAAGCTGGGCGCTAATTAGCCTAAAACATGCTTTGTTTCAAACATTTAAAAAACAAAAAAATGCAGTTAAATGAATGAGAGCCGTGTTTTGTGTCGGTGTAGATAAGTGGTAAGTTTCAAATCAACATGTGCTGAAAACGCTTCACAGGTAAAAAAGGATGTTTATTTAATAAGTGTATTTCAGTAAAAGAACATTAATTAGATTTCTGTTGTTTTTTTTTAATTATTTAGTACCATTAAATTTTTTATTTTTAGTCGGCATTGTCAATATTAAGAGATCAATGTGTAATAAATTTCCAGTTGCAAGAATTACGGTAAGTTGTTTTATTTTAAGATGTTAATAACGCACTGCTTTTGGAGAGTAATTGTTTTTGTTGCCTCCTCATTTATCTCCGATGCTGTGTGCCCTGTGAAGTGAAGTGTTGAATGCCATGTGGGTTCATGTTAACATCTGGATCGGCTGCAGAGTCTCAAAAGATATTTTCATTCTTAGGGCCAGATTTACTAAGCTGCGGTTTTGGAAAAGTGAAGCTGATGCCAAGAGAAACCAATCAGGTTCTAGCTGACATTCTCTAGTATGCAATAGTTAAATGACATCCAGAAACTGATTGGTTGCTATAGGCAACATCTCCACTTTTCCAAACCCGCAGCTTAATAAATCTGGCCCAAAGGGTCCAATTAAGAGATAAAATGTACGCCAGATCGTATAGCGTGATTTTGTACAGCGCACGCTCAGATGCGATGCACACGCAATTGTGAGCGATGCAGACCAAGAGGCAACTTTCTTTACGTCCGCTTGTGTTTGGAGGGGCTTTGGTGGCTGGGAAGATTTGTTGTCAGTGTACAGTAAGGACGTGCTCATGCAATTGAACCCAGTCCAGACTTGAGCACAGGTGTTAGTACACCATATTGTTGCACAATATTTGCACCAGTCACAGGTCAAGTATAAGTCCAGGTCGCTGACACTCTATGATAAATATTCATGAATGACTTTGGTATCCGAGGTTAACAGATTATAAAATATTTCTACCAAAAAGTTTGACACTATTTTTTTTCTTTCTTTTATAATAACATTACAATTAATATAGAATAAACGTTACAAATGAGTTCACATATTTGACATACGAAATAATTTTTTTCCTTTTTGATGTTTATTATTTTATATCATGTTCTTTGGTGACACACGGTGTGAAAAGAAAACAAAGGATTGTCACAAGGATTTGATGCTGGAATTGGCACTGGATTTGAACCCCCTTTTTCCAAAAACATACAAATATATATATTTACAATTCAGTGTTGGATGTAGTTTTAGTGCATTTCCATTGTGGTTGAAGGGTTCACATTAATCACAGCTGCCATCTCCAGTATACATTAAAGTATACTAACCTGCATGATTATGCTTTCGTAGCTGCATTGATATTGGCTTTGTTGTAGTTTCATCATCACTTTATATATATAAAGCTCTTGCTTACTTTTTCTTAGCCCCGCCTACAGTTGACCACACCCACAGTTGGGGTATTTCTGTTGAATTTTTCATATTTTTTCCTTTTTAATTGGAGGAATCCTAATGTCTACAACAACCCTACTCTGGCTTTTGATATAACATTTAAAATGCACATTAACATGTAACAGATAGTAATATAAACTTGGAGATAAATATAACAATATAATATTATATATATAACAATATAAATAAATATATATATATGAATAAATATATATATATATATGTACACACAAATACATACATATATATAAATATATATAAAAATATATATATATATATATATATATATATATATATATATATATATATTGGAACCAGAGGTGGAAGGGGATAGATTTGGGCCCCATAGCAAGGAGGCAGGGCCCAAGTCTGGATGGGCGGGACTAGGTGGAGCCAGACAAGATGGAGCTGGAAAGTACCGCTGCCTGATAGAAGCTGTCAGAGGATGACAGATTAGAACAACGCTCAACACTCCATGTATGCTATACATACATACATACGCCCATACATGGAGTGTCGAGCGCTGTTTTCAGCTGTCATCCTCTGACAGCTTGCTTACAGTGCAGAAGGAGGAGCTTTCAAAGTCTCCACCCCCTCCTACAGGCCCTGTAACAGCTGCATCTTTGCACCCCCTGTAGTTACACCCCTGATTGGAGGCAAAGTCATAGTTAACTGCAGAAAAAGGCCAATTTAAACTGTGCAGATAGAAATAGAGTTGAGAGGTGATGTTTCCTAACTCAACTCTGAATTACATTTTAAAATGAATCTGGTAAGTATTTGTGTGCAATAAGCAAAATCTAAATGCTCTGCTAGGAAAAAATAAAAACATTATTTGCACCCCTGAAATTGGACACCTTGTTTGACTAGATTTAGACTTGTACCTGTTTTTGTTATTAGTTTCAAGCTCTGGATCAGCTGTGTTAAGGGCTTTAACTAGTAAGTGACGAGCAGTTGGCATTTTCTATACCGCTTGCTATTTAAAGTCCCTAACACATAATAATGGACAGTAAGTAAAAGAAACAAAAAAAAAAGATACGTTAACGAAGCAAAATAAATGAAAACACGCCGATGTCTCGGAAAACTTCAGTCACTTAAGCCTAATTAAAACATGTGTATTATGTACTGCCAGTGTGTTACATGCCGTCCTGCTGAGACATAATCACTTTGTTTCGGAATGGTAAAAAATAAAGCCATTAGATGTATTTGCATCGGTTTCATTTTGTTGCCGCTTTGCTCGACTTTCAGCAATTTGTAGAAATTCAAAGACTGGTAAAAACCGACCTGTGCAAAAATAAAATAATTTCTCATTTTTTCATCCCGACGGGTCACGAGTTCACATTTTAATTTGTCTCAGTCTGAATGTTGCTTTGTCTCTTCTATCCTCCCTTCTTAATTCTTGACGTAGACACTGTATCTATTAAAATGGTGTCGTTAGATGGATTGTGTGTTCTGGTGCCAGAAATAGTTTTAAACCTGTGTTATTGGCAGCACGGCTGTATTAGATGGATATGTGATTTGCAGCCGCTCTGTATATAAGACACGTTGAGGCTGATTCAGGGCCAGATTTACTAAGCTGCAGGAGAGGAAAAGTGGAGATGTTGCCCGTAGCAACCAATCAGATTCTAGCTCTCACTTTCCTATTGCACACTAGAAAATGTGAGCTAGAATCTGATTGGTTGCTATGGGCAATATCTCCACTTTTCTTTTACCGCAGCTTAGTACATCTGGCCCTCAGAGTGAGGATCAAATGGACAAAAAAGAGTTAATTTGCACCTTGGCAAAACCATTTCGGGGGTGCGGGTTAAAATGTGTTGGAAATTAGAGTTACAGGATATGGGCATTGATTACCAAATACCCAAAATAGTCACCGGTCTATGGGTCCCGCACCTGTTGGGGGCCCCTGCACAACTAATCAAAATAATATTGATTTGATCTTGAAAGAAAATGGCAATGCGGATTTCTTAAATGGTTTCCAAAGGATGGTAAAAACAATCAAAAAGACAAAACTTTACAGTACATTAAAGACTCTATAGAGAAAATACTGTATTAATGTAGAGTACCCATTAACAACTTAAAGCACATAAACCATAGAATCAGATCACATTACAGTTTGTCACTTAAAAGCTCATCTTCTGTCATTTGTCAGTTTGTAAAGAAATTCAGTGCAAGCGCAACCTACGTCCCTGTAATGCACAGTCCTCTCCATCCAGCAGCCAGAGGTGTATCTATGGGTCCAGCGCCCCTGGCAAAATAAGGGATTGGCATGCCCCCCATTACCCATTTACTCCCAGTACTCCCATAATGTGCCTCCAGCACCTCCCCCCCAGGTTTTCTTACCTTACAGGCTGTATCCTGCAAGGAGGATACAGGATTAAGGCTAGAATTTGAAGTCCTGTGGTGACCGAGGTTGGAGCCTAGCAACCAGTCCTCATTTTAGCAGGATGGATGCATGATGTCTTGGCCCTCCTATGGCTGTTGCCTTCTTGGCCAAGGGGTAGATATGCCCCTACCTGCAGCCTACACAAGGTTTATTCCAGCACTGGCTGAACTGATATAGAAGTTTATAGATAAAGCTGTTTAGTATTTGAGTGAGAAATGCAAAAGCTCTCATTGAACTTACCTTTGCTGTCCCTCCGTCAGGCTCTGTCCCTCGCAGCTGTGCCACTGGCTCTCTCCCTCGCGTCACACGCTGCACAAAGACGTTGCGTGACCTAAGGTCACCTCTACGTCATTGTGCAGCACGCACCGCGGGGGAGACAGCCGGAGGCACAGCTGCGGGGGAGAGAGCCTGACACAGACGCAGGGACCGCCGGAGGGACAGCAAAGGTAAGTTCAATGGGACCCTCACTTGAGTATAAACCGAGGGGGGCTTTTTCAGCATAAAAAATTTGCTGAAAAACTCGGCTTAATAATATTATTATCATCATCATTATTATTGTTTTTATTATTACTATTATTATTACTATCATACTATTAGCATCATTATTATTATTATTATTGTTATTATTATTACTATCATTATTATTGTTATTATTATTATTATTAGTAGTAGTATAATTATTGTTATCATCGTTATCATTATTATTATCGTTGTTATCGTTATTATTATTATTATTATTATCATTGTTATTATCATTGTTATTATCATTATTATTATTATTATTTTGGCCAATTGGTAAGAATATAAATACTTCTTAGTTTCTTTAATGTATAAATTGATGTATACAGTAATAAGGATTGTTGTGGGATTAACCTTTTTGCTGCCTCTTGTCAATTAGTAATTTGCATATTATCATGTTTCATCTTTTTTTACTTTGTCACTTACATTGAGATTAGTTTAGTAAAGCAAAGTTTGTTTTCTTATTCTCATTATTTTTTTTATTATAACGGTGCTTATGGAAGTTTCTGACAAGCAGAATAGCACAGCTTGGGGACATGATCCAGCTCCTGCACGCTCTCCGCACGGAGGATCTTAAAGTCCGCACGGAAGAGAACCCCCTCTGTCACTCCCCTCTCTCATTCAGGCTTTATGATAGAGATGCAGGCTTAATGCAGCCTTAACACTGACGTGCGGAATAGCAGTCCGAACGACCGCTGATCCGCACATAAGTAGTAAATCCAACCCCTACTGTAAATTATAAAATTTACCCCCGCCCACTTTGGCGGATGGAGAGGGAGAACCCCCCCATTGTGCGTAAATCCTATCATACGAAACTCAGTCCCATACTTTAGGTGTAACGTTTAGAACTCACGCGTAACATCTGGAGGGTGCATGCGCCTTCCCATTCAGACACCCCACTTACGCACACAAAGGACGTCGTTATTAACTCTGGATCCGGTTATTAACTCGGATCTGGTCCACAGTCTGAGATAAAACTCATGAATAAAGTCAGGAAAAGGGCTGGTTTCTTGAGAATATTCCACTTTTTTCTATTAGTTTAACTAAGACAAGTGTGCACTGCCACAACACTTTATTAGAACATATTCCTTATCTGCATGCAATTTAATCATGGCTACTTCATGACCATTTAAGGGAATAACACATTTTTTTTATAGAAATTAAAATTAAATGAAATATGTAGAAGCTGATAATGTTTGGTGCAACCAACAAAATTAAATGCTCGTTTACAAAAACTCCATTCCGATGACTTTTTTTTAAGGTATGTCCGCATAATGTAAGATAATTGAAGCTTTGTCATCCCTGTTTCCTAGCAACAGATAGCCATGTTTAGACTCCCAAATTGCCTCTAGTTGACAAGCTGGGAGTATTTTTTGTGTTTATCGTGCTTGCTAATGATGGGATTCGTTCCAAAAGGCTTGTCTTAATCTTAATTAGAGTTTATCAGGAAAGGGCTGTGTGACATTGCACAGAAGATGATTTATTTAAAATAATGAAAAGTGCGAGTGAATTTTTTTTGGCGGTGTAGAGATATTTAAGACCACTGATTCTTTCAGGAAAAGCGCACTTTCCCAAAATGTAATCAAGTTTCAGCCATGATTTCATACTTTATTATCAAAACTCACACGATACTTCAGCCTAGTTTTGACATCAATTACGAAGACAGTTTATATACTTCCTGTAATGAACCAGATCTGTTTGGTTTTAGAATCTTGATTATGAACACAGCAGAGAAAATCATGTCCAAAGATTTTAGAAGCCCACAGTTGTTGTTGTTTTTTGTCTTAGTCATTAGTAAAGGGGAGAAAAAATACTAATTTAAATGAAGTCATAGGAAGTAACTCATATAAAGTTGAAAAGTTATTTAAAAACTATGTTTTTCATTAATCGCAGAAATGGGTTTGTTTTGTGCAGATCTTAGCATTTATTAGGATGAAGAGGTTGCGAATGTTTGGACGTCTATCCTAAATTTAACTGAATTTAGGAATATCTAATTAAAATATAACTATAAATATTATATTCATTTTCTTTCATAGCAAATCAATAAAATGTTTTTACAATTTGTGTAATTTAACTGGCTTGCACACAGCAGAGATAACAAAGTATTTCATATATAGTGTTCACCCAGAGGAGGTGTGGCTTGTGCTTATCCAGTGGAGGTGTGGCTTGTGCTCTGCTAGAGGAGGAATGTCTTATGATCTGCCAAAGGAGGTGTGTCTTGTACTCAGCTAAACAAAGTGTTTCATATATAGTGTTCACCCAGAGGAGGTGTGGCTTGTGCACAGCCTTTGGAGGTGTGACTTGTGCTCAGCCAGAGGAGGAGTGGCTTGTGCACAGCCTTTGGAGGTGTGACTTATGCTCAGCCAGTGGAGGTGTGGCCTGTGCTCAGCCAGAGGAGACGGGTCTTCTGCTCAGCCATAGGAGGTGGGCTTGTGCTGAGCCATAGGAGGTGTGTCTTGAACTCAGCCAGTGGAGGTTTAGCACATCCATATCATATCAGTTAAATAAAATAATCCCCTCCCCCTTGAGCTTGTACCCACATCACTATCATTAACCCAGATGAATAAAATAATGTATCTCTGGATCATGTGGAGGCATGCACCACAATGGAAACATGCAATAGCCTCACTTTTCTTAAGTCTGGATCTGGTCCAAACTATTTTCTAATCATGGGAAATCATCTGTCATTGTTGCAGAAAAGGTTTATTAATAGGAACCAGGAGACAATGGCTGTCAGTTATGTTGACTCCTGTTTTTACAATGTATTAACTTTATTAATGAATTTATTCTTAATGATTAATTAAACATTATTATTATTATTAGTATTAATAATAATAATAATAATAATAATAATAATAATAATAGCACAAACTGCTTTTTTCCATTTATAAATGCTGGAGATATAAAAACCAGCACAGTTTATGCAAATTCATGCAAAACGGTAAAAATCATTGCTACTTCAGCTAGTGTAAAAAAATACAGTATCTTCCAATAAGGTACAGATGCTATATAACCCTCTGCGTGTATCCAGTGTTGCTAGGGGCTAAGACAAGTCCACTGATATAAATACAATTAAAACACAAGAAAAAATGCCTTGAGTTACTCTGTATCCATCCAAGAGGACAGTATTTTAAAAATCATATTAAATAAAAAACAATAAAAAAATGTTAATAGAAAAATAACAGTTTTGGCTGTTTACGGTGCTGTACTGATCTGCAAATTATAATTTTCTTTTTACATATCATTTTGTAACGTGTTTACTCTCTCATCTTTGAAGGCAATCAGCCAGTGAATTAATTGTTTAGGATTTCCCGCTAAACAATGTCCAAATTTTTTGCAATTTAGTTATAGCCAATCATCTGGCCTTATCTCTGCTTGCAGGTTCCTGTAATAAGTTGTTTTAAAACTGTTATCTCTTTGAGGGGAAAAATGAAATGTAGTTGAAAAGGCCGTTATCTGCTATGATTAACACTGCAATATTACTTATCAAAATGGATACACTTTTCACTGTGCACTGAATACAGCATCTATATAACACAACCACAAAAAATGTAGACACTGCAATATGGGATATGATTGTAGCCAAAACAGATATGGATTTATACCTATGTCTGGAATGAAAGATAACACCATTTGTTTTGTGTCTAAACAAGTCAAACAAATTAGTTTCTTCCTTCAACTCATTAATACATTAAACCGTAATCTAGTGTGTTATATGCAAAATTTGCAACAACAATTAAAGGGGGTTTCCATTGTATTTAAGAACGTTATTAAAAATCCATACATTCCCAATAATTTGCTATATTTCAGAACTCAAACTGTATATGTATATATAT
>WWET01001785.1:10947-29796 GCA_011038615.1 Limnodynastes dumerilii | reverse complement strand
ATATTTCATCTGCTGCAAACAGTATTAAAGTTGAGAGGTGATGTTTCCTATCCCTAAATTAAATAACAGTGTGATAGTAAAGCTGGTCAGTATCTGTGTGCAGTAAGCAATTCAAAGATATCTCCCTGCATGCAAAGTATACAATTAACTTGACTCCTCCTGCAATCAATTTTGCCCAGCATATTTCATCTGCTGCAAACAGTATTAAAGTTGAGAGGTGATGTTTCCTATCCCTAAATTAAATAACAGTGTGATAGTAAAGCTGGTCAGTATCTGTGTGCAGTAAGCAATTCAAAGATATCTCCCTGCATGCAAAGTATACAATTAACTTGACTCCTCCTGCAATCAACATGATTTTGCCCAGGAGTAACTTTCCTCTCTTAGGCCCGGATTCACAACCACGGACGTATTACACATACGTCCGCAAATTTACCGATAATAGCTACTACGTATGCGTAGTATATCTACCTTTCATTTTGTGTTTTTAAGACCGCATATACGCAACAAAACGATACATAGATTAAGTAAAATAGTTACTACGCATGCGTAACAGCTATTTTCTGTAAATTGTGCAAATATGTGTAATACGTCCGCGGTTGTGAATCCGAGCCTTAATATCAAGCTCCTTCTTAAGTCTGGATCTAGCCCTAAGTTAAGAAAACTGGGTGAGGGGAAGCATTTAAGTGGGGCGGACAGGGCGAGGTTTACTAAGTACGTGCATACTTTAGCAGCCTAAGAACAAACATACTGGAAAGATAAAGCTGACTATGGCCTTCTTAAGTCAGTTAAGAACATGAAAAACGAGGGTGTGTCAAGCAAAGTGTTTTGCAAACTTTTCTTTTTTTTTGTGTAAACACAGTCCAATGATCTTAACCAACCCCAGGCCAGTAGACTCCTAGCTAACCCGGGCCTGGGTGATTAAATACCCAACATCCTGCCATATAAATGCTGCATATTCAGTGACTTGCTATACTGATTATATACTGTACTTTTTTTTTCTTTTTAGAAACTTGAATTATAATTTCGTACTCTAGGAGAAAGGGGGGTGACAATGCGCTGAAAATCTATGCTCAAGTCACATTTTTGTTTCTGCTTTGTGTTTCCTTCCTTATTGTAGAAGATATATTTCCCTGCAAATCCTGTGGAATCTGGTACAGAAGCGAGCGTAACCTACAAGCTCACCTAATGTATTACTGCAGCGGGCGCCAGAGAGACAACTCTCAGCTCCCGGAGGAGAATGACGAGAGCTCCCTACAGATACCCAGTGCCTGTCCCTTCCCACACTGCACCAAGACGTTTTCTAATGCCAGAGCCCTGGAAATGCACTTAAATTCTCACAGTGGTAAGTGCTGGGGCCCTTTCCCATGCAGAGACAATGAGCCATATACAGGCTTTTTATTTCTTTATGCATGTCTCTTGAGCTAACGATTCAGATACAATTATGGAAGTCTGGATCCAGAGGATCCAGTATGGAATTCTGGATCTAGAGGATTCAGTATGGAATTCTGGATCTAGAGAATCCAGTATAGAAGTCTAGAAGCAGAGGATCCAGTATGAAAGTCTGGACACAGAAGTTCCAGTTTGAAAGTTTCAATCCAGAGGATCCAGTATGGAAGTCTGGATCCAAAGAATTCAGTTTGAAAGTTTCGATCCAGTTCAGAGGTCTGAATTCATAGGATTCAGTATGGAAATCTAGAGGATCCAGTTTAGAATTTTGGATACAGAGGATCCAGTTTGGAAGTCTGGATACAGAGGATCCAGCTTGGAAGCCTGGATACAGAGGATCCATTTTGAAAGCCTGGATACAGAGGATCCAGTTTGGAAGCCTGGATACCGAGGATTCAGTTTGGAAGCCTGGATACAGAGGATCTAGTTTGGAAGTCTGGATACAGAGGATCCAGTTTGAATTTAAAATTTGAATAAAGTGGATTCAGTATGCGATTACTTGCAACCTAGATTTACGACAGCAGGATGTACAGAGCCGGAAGCGGAATCGCTCCCGCTCTGTGGGTGTGGGAAGGGACGCATATGGTACAGTACGTACAATTCACATGGGGACAGTGCAGGAATGTAGTGTAACTACCATATGAGGGAGGGGAGTGGCCTTGTAAGGTAGTTAGGACGCAGTGGGGGGATCCAGCGGCACCCTGACCACAGTAGCAGCGTAGTTCTGGAATCTGGTCTTTTATTGTGACACTACAGTGGGGTATGAAAAGGACTGGAAGGACATAGCTGGGGCAATTGCATTGATGTATAACCTTAGCTGAGTTTACCTATAAAAAAAAAAGCATTGGTTATATCCAGTGTCATAGAAAAAAGCCACTGTGTAGATAAAATAATGGCTTTGCTTTGCAAGAAAGCAGAGCCAAAAAGATAAGAAGAAAGATTAAATATTATATTTAGCTAAGGATGCACACAGATATGTACAAAGCTCCTAAATTCTGTGTTTCTGGATTTACAAAACACATTTAAGTTAAAATTGGACACACTCTGAATCCTTGTATTCAAAATAACAACAGAACGGCCGGTTGTTCCAAAAGCCAGAGGGATTTGATTTATTTTTATGTAATGTAATATTTTTTAGCGTTGGTTGTTAGATTAGCAAAATTATTTGTATTTACATATTTCCATCTTTTCACAGGTGTTAAAGTGGAAGATTTTCTTCCTCCTGGGGCCAGTCTGAAATGTACAGTTTGTAACTACACTGCGGAATCCGTGATTAACTTCCATAAACACCTGTTCTCTCATCTTACTCAAGCTGCCTTTAGATGCAATCAATGCCATTTTGGCTTTCAAACTCAGAGGGAACTCCTTCAACACCAGGAGCTTCATGTCCCTGGAAGTAAACTGCAACAGGAAGCCGACATCGAACACTCTCCTGGTGCCAGCGAAGCAAATGTTCAACAGACGCCAGAACTGCTGAATAAAAATGAACTTCTACGGAGCCAAAAGACTGTGCAGAATAAAGATGCGAGCTCCGACAGTGAACTGGAAAAGAGCGAAAAGAAGCCGCTTCCCTTCCTGGCCAATCAGAGGCCGGAGGCGGCGGCGAACAAAAACGTTTTTTCTTACACAAAAATCAAATCTGAGCCATCGAGTCCCAGACTTGCTTCATCTCCGGTGCAGCCTGCTATCGGCCCTTCCTTCCCGATGGGACCTTTTCTGTCCCAATTTGCTTTCCCGCACGATATCACAGTGGTTCCTCAAGCCTCGGAAATACTTGCAAAGATGTCCGAGCTGGTGCATAGGAGGTTACGGCATGGCAGCAATAGCTACCCCCCTGTTATTTATAGCCCCTTGATGCCAAAAGGGGCCACTTGCTTTGAGTGCAATATAACCTTCAACAACTTGGACAATTATCTGGTACATAAGAAACATTACTGCAGCAGCCGGTGGCAGCATATAACCAAGTTGACAGACTTCCCCAATGTTACCGAAAAGATTCCAGAAGCTGTCAGTCCAACCCACGCTCAGAATTCTGTGAACCTCTTAAATGCCCCTCTTCATTCTTCTGAAACAGACAACCAACTCCTACAGACATCCTGCATTAACTCGAGCACTGTTCTAGATTTGCTAGGGTCGAACATGAAGTCTAGAGACAAGGAATTTGCTCCAGAAGTTAAAAAGCTACCCAATGCCACCACCAACGATGAAAAGATGAACGGAAAACCCAATGAAATAAAAACTCAACCACCACAACTGGATGGAGACACCAGCGACCCCAACAAAACTACCTGTGAAGCCTGCAATATTACGTTCAGTAGGCACGAAACATTCATGGTTCATAAACAGTATTATTGTGCTACACGCCATGACCCTCCTTTAAAAAGATCTGCATCCAACAAAGTGCCTGCTATGCAGAGAACTATGCGTACGAGGAAGAGGCGAAAGATGTACGAGATGTGTCTGCCAGAACATGACCAGAGGTCTCAACTAGTTCAACAGCATTTTCTTCAAGTATCTAATCTTGGCAACCCATGTACTTCTGCTCAAGAGTCCTCGGAGGGGCTCGGAGACTGTTATCACCCCAGGTGTGATATCTTTCCAGGAGTTGTTCCAAAGCATTTGGAAACATCACTTTCAATTAGTAAATGTGTTCCAGTGGTGAAATGTGAGCCCTCACACTCAACCATTTCCTCCCTGGAGATGGATGCACCTATAGACCTCAGTAAGAAATGTTTAACGCCATCAGATAGAGTATCCACATCTCCGAAGAGGCTCCTCGATTATCATGAATGCACAGTATGTAAAATAGGATTTAATAAAGTTGAAAACTACCTTGCCCATAAGCAAAACTTCTGTCCTGTTACTGCAAACCAGCGTAGTGATGTAGGCAATTTAGAGAGCAAAGTGTTTGCGAATGCAGAGAGTGAAAGGAACAGTCCCGAAGCCAACTTTGAAAGGAAGGCCATAAAGTGTGAAAAGAACAGAGCATCAAAACAGTCTTCACCTAACGGGAACTTGTTTTCTTCGCACTTAGCGACTCTTCAAGGTCTTAAAGTCTTTAGCGAGGCAGCCCAGCTTATCACAACGAAAGAGGAAAACAAAAATGCATTTTTTCCACAATGCCTTTACCCAGGAGCAATAAAAAAAGCAAAGGGAGCGGATCAGCTCTCGCCGTATTATGGCATCAAGCCAAGTGATTATATTTCTGGGTCTCTGGTAATGCACAACGCGGATTTAGATCAAAGCACAAATGTGGGAAGCGAGTCTCCCAAAAGCCAGATACCTTCAAATGGATGTTCATTGTTGAAGAAAGAGTCACTCCCACTGTTGCCAAAAAATAGGGGTATGGTAATAGTTAACGGCGGACTCAAGCAGGAGGAGCGGCCTGTGGCCATTCCCCAGCAGGAAAATATTTCCCAGAATCCTCCACAAGAAGACGGATGCAAATCTCCCTCATGGGCTTCTGACAAACCTTTAACAGCCAATGAAAATGTTTCTCCGGCAACCCCGGCTGCTGAGGATCAGGTGTCGAGTGTGGCTAAGAGCCTAAATGGGTCCGGTACAGCTGCACCCAGTGGGAAGTATTGTCGGCTGTGTGATATTCAGTTTAACAATCTTTCAAACTTTATTACTCACAAAAAGTTTTACTGCTTGTCACATGCAGCTGAGCATGTCAAATGAACAATGGTGGGAGGAGATTTTGGTTAAAATATTGTAATGTATTTGTTTCCTGCAGTCATAGAAAAACAGACAAACATTAAAATAAAAAACAATGCTGCTTCATTGAGACCTGGACAATCAGGATACCCGTTCAGTACAAAAAATGACTTGAAGATTTGAGGTGTAATTCAATAACAGTTATGCGTAAAAGTGTATTATTGGTGCCATTTTTTCCTATTATTTATTTTACCAACAGTGTTCAGACATTTGTGCCCAGCGCTGACTGGTGTGTGTGCGTGTGTGTGTGTCATCTAAATGATAAAAACATACTTATCCAACACAGCAGTCACTGTTGGACCCAACTGTAGCTGTGTTTATGTTATTTTTTATTTAAAGAACTTTATATTAAAGTCATTTGTAATGTTATTGTATAGTTATTGTGTAGCACATATGGTTTGCACCTGTATAGTAGATTTTAAATAATATAGACACAACATTGCAGAAGACAAGACATATTTAGGAATAGCTTCAGAAGCACTTGTGTACACTGAATTTTTTTTTCTTGCAGAACGAGTAGATGTCTCTGCTAAAATATAACTTAAATGGCTTTAACCCAGTATGAAAACAAGATTTTTACATAAAATGGTGCATACACAGTACATCATTCATCACAAATAAGCTAAATGCATAGCATACATTTTATGTATCCTCATGGCTAAATTGTATTTGTGCCATATTATGATATCAATCTTTTTTTCAACTATGTTAGGTGAGAGAAATCTGGATTAAGAAAGGACTTTCCTAGCTAAAATGCCAATAATTGCTTTAACACTTATCAGCCAATCAAAAGTGAGAGAATGTTCAGTGACTCTGATGCGGGGAAATGATTGGTTGTGATACACTTACAGCCAATCATTTCATCTTTCATGCTACTCTATGGGCCTGATCCAGAGCAACGATCGCAAGCGACCGTACGACGAGCGTATGCGAATTTTCGGCAAAAAATTCGCAATGGGTAGGTGCAGAATAATCTCATTTAAGACCCAATTCAATTAGGCTCTTCTTAAATCACAGCTATACTTTGGCAGATACAATAATTTAGACACTAGGCTTTGCATTTGTATGTAGCAGTCTGTTCCTGTTCACTTTTTCAATCCGAAAACTGTATGTTAAATGAAGATGATTTTTTTTTTGTATAGTAACTGTATTTTCTTTTGCTATTGCATCCTTGTCCGAATTTTTAAAAATCTTTGCTGTTAAATGCAATACTTTATAATGAATGAACAAAATTACCGGAAGCAGTATTGTAAGTTATGAACTGAGGTCAGCCAGTTTTATCTTTTAAGACGTACAGTTAAAATCTTAACCCTAAACACGATGCTGCAAATATGAATTTAATTCATATGTTTAATATATTTACCGTACCTATAAGTGTAACAATACTGCGACTGGTGATCACAGAGATAAAGTTCTACTTCTGATAGAAATAATTTCTCAACAAATGTTGTTACTATGCATGTATATGGATGGAATAAAATTCCGGATCATTGGAGATGTCTCAGGCTGTGTGCTTTATTAAATAGAAAAAAAGTTTAGAAATCATCAGCATGGAAGCATCACAAATTACAGATAATTGATTGGTTGGGCAATAACAAATTCGCTAGTCAGGACCAGATTAAGGGCCATGTAGGCCTGAGGTTGAAAATGATGAAGCGCCCATTAGAGTGGGCTTGACCAGTGATGCAGGGGTGTGACCGGTATTGTGTGGGATGGTCGATGACATGTTAGCATGTTCAGAACCACAGAAGGGATAGCTAGCAATAGTGAGGATACAGAAACAATAGTAGAGAAGACCAGACAGTTGGTCATACTATTAGCTTGATATCTTGATGGGTCTATTCTCAGATATAGGCCCAGGGCTGTTACAGCTGACACCACAAAGTCATTAAAAATAATACAAAGAAAATTATTTTCCTACCTTGTCTCCATTCTTCCCCTCTCTCTTCCACTGCCTACGCGCTCTCTCTACTGTGTCCACACTCTAAGAGTGCCAGTGAACTGTCGACCCTCGGAAAGCCACGTGAGCATACGGTATTCCATAATCCATTTTATAAAGATGCCAAGCTCAGTTAATGATAGACTAAATGCAATGGCGTAACTATAGGGGGTGCAATTGGTTCAATTGCTATGGGGTCCGGCAGCAGATGTTATGTATCGGATCTCTCTACGTACAGAGTGGATTCCTGCACGTGCACAACTCCGTACAACAAGGCTTAACAACACTCCGTATGTGCGAGAATACGTTATCCCCGCCTCCCTGTAGTAAAACGGGCGCCCAGCCGACCATCGTAAAGAAAGTACGCCCCGCGAGCGAAAAATACGCTAACAATACGCCCGCTATTCGCTCATGACGCTCGGGCGACCGGAAGCTGTCATACTGGGCATGCGCATTGCGAATTTTTTGCCGAATTTTCGCATACGCTCGTCGTACGCTCGCTTGCGATCGTTGCTCTGGATCAGGCCCTATGGCACACACACACTGCACTCCAATTTGCTGGATCAGCCTCTCTATGTTTACAATATCACACAAACCCAAAAGTTCTGTCTGACGGTGCAGTGTTACATAAACAATGTTACTTTTTTTTTTTACTACATTCGTAATCTATGCCATTGCTCTACATTAAATGAATTCATAAAAGTTTTAAATTGGTAAAGAAGGAAAGATAATCTTATTTAAAACATTCTTGCTGTTTATTTAATATTTCAATAAATTAGAACTGTTTATCAGACTATAAATGTATTTTAGAACGTATTGTATTTGCTATTAACGTGAGAAAGATATATGGTCAAAATTTGAACATAATAACCAAGATAAATGAAGATAATAAGTAATAATGAAATCAAATTATATTTCAGTGTTTTGGAGATCTCAGTGCATTCTATCAGTAAAATAAAAGCAGCACTCAGGATAAATGAATGAAAATAAAAAAAAACTACTATTTATTGTAATAAAACAAAAAACATTAAATATCGCAGAAGCACCAGCTACGTTTCAAGACATACTTTTCTATCCATTTACTGGTCACTGCTGGGTTATTTCTTATAGAGTGGGTGAGTGAGTGAGTCCATCAGGATTAGGGTCAGTAAGCAAATAAATATATATATATTATATAGAATATCTCTGTTATTAGGGAAGTATATACCTAGGGATTAAGTGATACTGGTGTCAACTGCAAGTCTACGATCACAGTCAACTCTCAATAAAACAGTTAACAATATAACGTTGATTGTTCAATTGTCGACCGGTAACTAAATAGATACCAATATGCCCCTTGCTTGACATATACCTCGATCCTCTGTGTACTATCTATGTTCAGAACCTGTCTGTGTCATAAGGTGTCTGTTGCACTCAACCAGACAAAAGGTTGAGTTAAGGCTAAGGGTTAGTGTAAGAATTCCAGTTAGGGTTGAGGTTAATAGCTGTCAAGCCCATTATGTGTTGTCATTACAATATTCTATTTGACATGTTCAACATAATGACATTGGGTCTGGGCTACGTGGCCAAATACGTTGTGCAAGAGTAGGGTATAGTTATTATTATTATTATTAATGTTTATTTATAATGCACTGCACAGTATCTGCAGTACCATATAGACGCAATAGGAAAGACAATAATTACATATACAATACAATAGTTAACAGACACGGCACAAATTCATAAAATAAGGAATAAAATACAAGTACAATTGAAATATAAAATACAATACAAAAACAGCAGAACAATATGAAGGGAAAACAAAGAAGCAAGATGTATGTGTAGGAGCAGATGAATAAGGGGAGAGATAGGCAGTTGAGGGAAGGCGGGAATTAATGAGGACAAGGTAGAGGGGTGATGACAGGATGGAGGAGGACCTGCTCATAAGAGCTAACATGCTAAGTGAGAGAGGGTGAACAAACAGGAGACACAGGGATGGAGATGGGGAGGGCAGGTAAGCTTAGGTGGAGGAAGGGTAGGCTAGCCTGAAGAAGTGGGTTTTGAGGGAGCATTTGAATGATTGGAGGGTGTTGGATTGCATGATAGGTTGTGGTAGGTTGTTCCAATGCAGAGATGTGGCCCATGAGAAGTCTTGATCCAGGAGGATGAGAGGAGAGAAGTGGGCCTTACATTTGGCAGAGAGGAGATTGTTTGTGACCTTAGACAGGGTAGTTTCAGTGGAGTGGATGGGGCAGAACCCAGACTGGAGAGGATCCAGGATGGATTTGCTGGTGAGGTAGCCTGTTAGACGGTTGTAAACAAGCTGTTCACGCAGCTTTGAGGCAAAGGGGAAAAGGGAGATGGGTTGTTAGTCAGAGGGTTTGGTAGGATCGAGGTTAGGTTTTTTAAGGATGGGGGAGTCAATAGCATGTTTAAAGGGAGGGGAAGAAGCCAGAGAAGTGGGATAAGTTGATGAGGTGGGCAAGATGAGAGCAGGTGGAAAGATGGAGAGACCAGAGAAGATTAGAGAGGATGGGATTAGGTTGCCACATTGACAGACAACAAAAGTAGACATAAGTGGGTGACTGGGGAGGAGATGATAGGGTGGCGATCGAGGCAAAGAATAGTGCAAACACTTTAGTTGTAATATGAAAGCATTAAACTATGAAAAACTATTTTTAATAATAGAAAAATAAAAAAATTTCATACGTATATAAAAATAAACTAACACTTTGAAATCCATTATAAAGGTCAAGCCTAATGGAAGGGTCTGAAATAGGACATGGAATGGTCAGCCCCCTGTAATTAGACATGACCTGGAGCTGGTGCTAATGTTTTGGCATACTCTTTTTTTTTATGCCTGTGTTCTATTCTGGATCAAGAGCACTTGCTGTGGCACACACTTACTGTATATTGACTATTCTCTCCCAGCCAGTTCCAAACTTGAAGAGGCAAAGCAATCGATCCCTGGAGCACTGAAGATGGAGCTACAATTGGTAAGTATAAATCTAATTCCAACACTTACCTTAATCCTTTCCCTAACCCTCCCTTCCCCACAGCCTAACCCAAAGATTCCCGTTCCCATAGCCTAACCCTACAACTCACTTCCCCACAGCCTGACCCTAAGTCTCCCAAACCTAAATCTAAATCTAAATCTACACTTCCCTACCCGTAGGCTGATCCTAACCCAAAGCCTCCCCTTCTATGACCCTAACACTTCCCCTCCCTTCCCCAGAACCTAACACTAAATGTTACTCACCTCTACGAGGGGATCTGCGGCGGGAGGCGGGAGTCTGGACTCTCTTATTCTCCCATAAAGTGAATATGAACGCCCATAATCCAGAGCAGTAAAGAAAAAACGACATCAACACATTGTTCATCATGAAAATTAGCAGCTTCCAAAACTCAAATCATAGATGAGATGCTGTTGTACCCGATGCTGTTTGCAAGATGTCGCCTAAAACTGTCGTTATCATGTCATCTGCACTATATTTGACAGAAAATCCTCCACTAATCCCAGCTTCATCCAGCTATCCCTTCATTCCAATGGGCCGGATGAAGACCTTGTAATGATAGGGATTTACCTACGTAACTCACATAACTGCTTGTACCGTGCTTGCATATCGGGATTGGATGGCAGTGTTCTGTACAGAATTCAGGTCTGTGTCCAGTGGGCAGTGACCTGAATTCACACATACCATGCGTATAAGATGCACATTGGGCCTGATCCAGAGCTACGAAATTGTCCGATTTTGAGCGAGCGTACGACCGTTTTTTGCGTATTTTCGTATGAAAATTCGCACTGCGCATGCTCAGTGTGACAACTTCCGGTCGGCTGGACGACATGAGCGGATAGCGGGCGTATTGTGAGCGAAGTGTTCGCTCGAGGGGCGTGCGTTCAGTACGACGATCGCCTGGGCGCTCGTTTTACTACACGGAGGCGGGGATAGACATTTGTTTTACTACACGGAGGCGGGGATAGCCATTTAAATTGTACAGTATGGGCGTGCTAAGCCCGTACGCTCAGCGTATTATGTGCGAAAATTCGTACGGCCGACGGTAGTACCTAGTGTAGGGTATAGCCGCCTTAAGCAGGTACTTTTCAATGGGAGTGTCATGGGCGTGTATGTTTATACGCACGGGCGAACGTACGCATTCGCCCGTCGGATGGCACCGTCGTAGCTCTGGATCAGGCCCATTGTGGGTAGGCTTTGATATTTAAATTGTATATTAAGTACTTGGCTAAAGCCTTACATAGATCCACTATTCCACACGCACAATCTTGTGAGCAGAATACTTAAGGGCGCCTTAATCTCCTCTGAACATAGGAGAGCGGGGGAAGGGATGCCTCCTATGTTGCATTACTTAGAATATCAAATTCCGTATGTTAGCCTAAATTGCCGAGCCTAACGTACAGACTCTTCTCCTAAGTCTGGATCCGGTCCCAAGTTGTTTAAACTTACGGTAATATACACAACAAAATAGGGTCCAGATCTGTTGAGGGTCCAGATCTGTGATAAACAATGGTAGCGTGCGCATACGCAAATAAAGGTAGTGTTCGTTTTCCACGCTCTGAAAAACAACTAAATCTGGACTTGGTCCATGGATTGTCATTCTCAGATCTGATTCGTAATTAATTGGATTCCCATACAAGAGTCAGCATATTCCAGGCATCCCTGCATATACACCACTAACCACTCCCTTTGTACAGACAGACTACTGAAACCAGTGCAAAAGTCCGGAGAGGATCACGTCGAGAAGCCACAACTATTCATTCCTTTGTAATAAGGAGCCCCACCTCTTGCAATCTGCTCCCCTGTCAACAAGTGTCGAAATGTTTCATTCCTCTTAAATCTGCATAAAGTTTTTCATTTCCGATTGGTTATCATGAAACCATCCGCAGAACGCAAACCCAGCCAAAATCTGGCTTGAAGTCCACCGCAGCGGAAGTGAAGTTACAGCAGCGAACGCCTATAGTCTATCATACCCTGGACTCTACCTTAACTTTTACACACTCACCCACATAAAATAGGGCTGCTACATAATCTTAACCAAGATCTTACTGGTCGATTTTAATACCACCACCCCCCACCCACCATGCATGGTGGGTTGTTAAAGACTTACAGACTTACAATGTACAATCCAGAAATTTAGCCCTGTCTTTCATGCTCCTCTTTGCATTGATCTATAGATTGATCTGAGTAGCTTCCATTTTGTGTGTATTCTGTTAGGGAGGATGTCTGGGAGCAGCAGCTGAGAGGAGGTGTTGTTCCACAGCAGCTATTTTGGAGCCTTTAAGGGGTGTCTCCTGAGGTAAGTTTGGCTCTCAATTTATATACATATATATATGACCCAACATTGGGACTCTCATTGTTAGAGTTAGGACCACCATGACCAGAAAGGCCCTGATGGTGGCTGGTGGCTTATCCTTTAATTGCAAATATGTGTAATTGACATTTTTGTGTTTTATGTTGCAGATAGAATGGTATAGTGTGTTACTGGTAATGGCAGTGTTGCTGGACATTCTCTATCCTGTGTGTATGTTACAGATAGAATGGTATAGTGTGTTACTGGTAATGGCAGTGTTGCTGGACATTCTCTATCCTGTGTGTATGTTACAGATAGAATGGTATAGTGTGTTACTGGTAATGGCAGTGTTGCTGGACATTCTCTATTCTGTGTGTATGTTACAGATAGAATGGTATAGTCTGTTACTGGTAATGGCAGAACACAGTGCTCTGAAAGGTAAGCCTGAAAACTACCCCAACCCTTCCCCTAATTCTAACCCTAAACCCTCCCTTTCATTACCCTAACTTTAACCTTCCCTTCCCTGCAGCCTGACCCTAACCCTCCATCTCCCGCAGCCTGACCTTAACCCTCCGTCTCCCGCAGCCTGACCTTAACCCTCCATCTCCCGCAGCCTGACCCTAACCCTGAAGAGGTTTCTCCCCTTTTCCATGGTGCGGGTCCTGCGGTATTTCCGAAAAAGGAATGGGTGAGTATGCCGATCGGCATACTCACCCATTCTGAAAAAAAATTCTAAAATGGAGGGGTATTCGAAATAGGGACACCTGAAAAGGAACTTTCGGATGCCCCTATTTCAGAAATCCCTCATTCTATGCGGGGAATGCAACATGTGTTGCTGGGACATTTTCTCTCCTGTGCTCCTGTGGCTAGCAGATTACCCCCCGGCATTTCATGCACCTGTTACCTATCAATTTATCTGAGCAACTTCCATTTTGTGTAAACATAACCCAGAATTGTCCATATCGTGTAACCACGACACATGCACAGAACGCTCACATGGTGTACTTACGCATTCTAAATATGTAAATAGACTGTTTTACATAATGCTGGATCCGTCCCTGAGTCCATAAAGAGATGACCAAAACCAAACACAACACAGATTCACTTTAAAAGCAGGAGTTAACCAAATCTTGCAAATACATTGATATAAAATAACAACTAATATACATAATTCTGAGGTTTTTATATTGTGGGTTTTTTTTCCAACATTATTATTTTTCCTATACAGCTGTGACCTGTATATTTAGATGCTTATTTGTAGGCCACCTCTCAGAGGTTTAAGTACTGTTCTGAGGCACCCTCTGACGCAGTAAGTCACATCTACATCTATTCATTAGCTTTAATCTCTAAAATCATGCCACCGTTCCTTTACCTGTCATTATGTTCCCTCTAATAATGTATGCATAATAAGTGACAGCAGCTAATAAATAAACAACTCACTGTTACCAACAGCTGTAATGTGCCGGATCACTGACCCCACATCTGCATATTGATTATCATCTCTATCGCACTTACATGCAGCGGTATCCGACCTCTCCATTCTGCTGCCGTTATCACATCACATTTAAACGATTGATTCTCTAATGTAAACAATCACCTGTTACCGGTTTAGTTTCCATAGCATTAATGTGGGATCTTTTACTGAGATGTACACATTGCACTATAGGTGGTTACAGGAAACCTACTAATAGTTTAAAGCTAAGGAAAGTAGCTTTAAAGTTGAAACAGTTGATTACAAATTTAAAGTTAATATCACCCACACACACACTTTATATGCAATTTCCTGAATCTTCTAGATCAGCGGTTCTTCAACTATTTGGGACTTTGAGTGTCACCTGATGCTATAAGTGCCATCGTTTGCATACATTCACATTGCTGTCAAGCACAGCTAAGCTACCTTCTACTGTTGCGAGTCCCCGCTGCAATGTTTCAAATTGCAAAATAGGGACAGTCGAAAGTTGCTTTTCAGCTGTCCCTATTTCGAATGTGTGTGATTCACATACTCACCCATTCAGTTTCAGAAAAACCACCAGTGCCACCACCGAACCAGACCACCGGAGAGGTGAGTAAACCTCTCCAGGGACTTAGGGTTAGGCTGGGGAGAAGGGGGTTATTTAGGGTTAGGCTGAGGGGGGGACGGCCTTAGATTAAGGCTGAGAGGGGGAGACTTAGGGTAAGGCCGCAGGGTGGGGACTTAGGGTTAGGCATCGGGGGTTGACTTAGGGTTAGGCTTTGGGTGTGGTGACTTAGGGTTAGGGAGCGGGGATGCTTACCGTTTGGAGCACCGTGTTCAGAACTGGCTGGGAGCAAGTGGCCTTATCGAAATAGGGTCGTTCGCTACGGGGAACCAAACTGCCTTCTACTCCCCTGTGACTTAAATGCTAGCACAGGACTACTCCACTGTCATGTATAATGAAAATGTTGGTGATGCATTGTGCACAAGTCTGTTACATGACAAAGCAAAAGTACAACATATTATAAAGACACAGTTGTGCCCTTATATTAAGGTTTACTATAACAAACAGCATTCTGCTATTGGCTTTCTGTTGACGCGTTTCAGAACCATCGGGTTCCTTTCTCAAAAGCGTATGTGGATCGGTAGAGGGGCCCTCTACCGAACCCGATGGTTCTGAAACGCGTCAAGCGGTCACTCCCCACTCTCGTGCAAGCAGACGGCATCACTGGTTCCAGATACCGGCCTTCCTCCACCAACGTTCCGGAAGTCGCGGCGGTGAGGCAACGGACTTAACATCGACTCTTCGGGAGACCACTGTGTACCTGCTGCTTCCTTCTCAGGAAAGTGCTTTTACCTTATTTTAATTGGTTGTTTTATCCTTTGCTTTAATAAATTGATATATTGCACCTATTTTTCTCCGAGGAGTACTATTGGGGAATGTGGATCAGAATTGATCAGCTGAGGGGCTGAGTTCTTTTCAAGATTTGCGGCAGACTGTCACATGCATTCTTTGGACTTTTTTTGGCAATTTTGGACTTCATTTAGATATAAAGAAATTATAGGAAAACACGCTCCCGATTAGGGGCGTGTCAAGAGACTCCGTTTGTTTGAACCTGTGCATATATTAGGTTTTTCAAATAGGCTGAACACCACATGGTGTATAAACTTATTGACCATATTGTTTCACTTATATCAAGTGTAGCTGACAACTATTCAATTGTTCTCTTGAATTATCTGTTGTTTTTTTATATGGTATAAGTTCGTTCACTGCAATATCACATTTATATTAAGTGTGGCTGACTACTGATTAATTGCATAAACCTATCATTAATTTAGCATCTTTCTTCTTAGTATATAACCTACCGGTATAACTTTGATTGTTTGGTGACTTTATTACAGGATAAGAACTGTTTCTAAGATTTATGCATATTTATTGGATTGGAATATAATAGGACTATTCGACTCTGATTATTTTTCTGCATCTTATAACTACTCATTGACATATTAAGACCCTATACTTACCTTAGGTCAGGAGCAGCGCACACTCTCCCAGCTTTCCCCCTTCTTTTGTTCACTTCAGTTATTAGGGAGTGTGGATCTCCTCAGCTGAGGGGTAGGGTGCAGCAGCTAAAAGCGCCTTTATTACTTACGCTTAATCTACAGTTTGGCTGGGAGAACTGGCTAACCCTGACAGCAATCTCAACAATCCATGATAGACCTGAATCTACTGCTAACCCTAGGATGTGATGGTCTATCATGTCAGTATTGCTTAAGGAAAACAAAAAAAAAAAAGCCATCTTGTCCAGCCTGAACTCTTAACACAGCCATTATACTCCTCAAAACACAATGTAAATAGATCTTAATTATATGGTTAGATGACACCATATATGCTTCTTCTTCTTAGCCAACTTTAATTTGTAAGAATGTAAAAAAAAATGTGAGCACACAGAACAACCCATGTGATTGTCTAAAACTTACAAACTTACAACCTTCATCTCTCTATCAGATTAGTCAGGTGTTAATGCGCACATGAAAACAAAATCTTTATATCCCATAAACTTCAGTTCTATCCTAATTGTTTGAACACAAGTCTTACTTTTCTTGTAGCTGTATTTATTGATCTAACCATATTATAGCATGGAATGCATGGAACACCCCTGACCCTCTTCTAAATATAGGGTCTAGAAATGGAATGTACTGGGTAAATGATAGCTAGATTGGTTACTTTGGGAAAACACCTCTATTTTTCTCTATAGAGAAAACTAATAACTCTACCCAAAGACTCTTAATTGGTACTCCAGCTGAAAGAAGCCAATCACTGGATTCAGACTTCCGTAATGCGCATGAACATGCAGCAGTATTTTGGTACAGTTCTGGATGCTCAGGTTCCTACATAAGGTTGGGGTATTTAAATATTACCATAAGGGCAGTTATAGCACCTTACACCATACCAGACTTCCACACCATTCCCATTTTAAGTGAGGGTGGCATGGGAATTTTAAAGTAGAGTCCTAGGTTTTTTAAGCTGGAATGGGAATGAGCTCCACTCACAAATAAAGAAGGCAGGATATATATATCCTCATCGGATCCCTACTGCTGTTCCGCTGGAAGCCCGGATTGCAAATGAACATTAGAGAAATCTAAATCGAATCTATAATTGATCTGAACACCCTTTGGCTTCAAAACAGCATCAATTCTTCTAGATACACTTGCACAAAGTTAGGGATTTTGTAGGATTCTAGTCAAGTGTATGATTAACCAATTATACCAAATAGGTGATAATGATCATCATTTTCATAGGTAGGTTGAAACACAGGCCTACGCCGATGTTCTGTGCGTACTAACGCACAGCGTATCGGCATGCACTCCCCGACAATCCCCCTGTGGCCGGTGTAATTACACACTGTTACGCTGGCTGAAGCCTATCCTAACTTCAGTTGGCATAACAGTATGTAATTACGCCTGCCACAAGATCGTAATGTCCTAACTCAGCCCTCCCTTCCTAATTTCCCTACCTCCCCCACCTAGCTTCCATAACTACAGCATAGTTACGGAGCTGCCCACCCCTACGGACGCTCGATCCAAGGCACCCAGAAAAATGGATTACACAGGGCGGCATAGTTCTGGATCAGGCCCACAGTCCTTAATAGAAATAGAAACAGCTGTGTAGGAGGCTATAAACTGGGTGAGGAACAGCCAAACTAAAGGTTGTGAAAAACAGACACAAGGTCAGAAAAGTCTCAAAGCAATTTCAAAGCAGACTGGGGTTTCAAGATGTGCTATTCAACCTTTTTCAAGAAGCACAAAGAAATGGACAACACTGAGGACTGTAGACACAGTGGTCGGCCAAGGAAAGTGCTGCAAATCAAAGACATATCAGGCCGTATTCACGTGGAGTTGCGTGCATATTTTTTGATACGTTTTAACTGCGCATGTGTAGTAACTTTATTTACGTATGTTACATAGAATATACTCAGGGGCACGGACATGTGAATCGCATTTGAGGACATACGTAAGGAGGATCGGGGTTGAGTTATGTACTGGAAAAGTTAAATGAAAGTGGGTGGGGGGAGGCATTTAAATGAGCCTTTGAGGGCGCGATTAGAGTGAATCACATGTACGGAATACATATACGCACGTATGTACACACGTAAAAGTTAGAGGTGCTCTATGGAGGTGTAAGTCTACGATTGCATGACCGTGAGAGGGGAGTGTCATGGGTGTTGGCTTGCTACTTGTGAGCGGACTTAGGAAAAGACACATCTCTGAATCCGGTCTATCATGCTTACTTCCCTTCAAAACCAGAAGATGTGAAGAAGAACAGGCAGACACCGGTGGGACCCAGGTACACCCATCTACTGTTCAGAGAATCTGGCCAGAAGTAGTCTTAATGGAAGAATTGAGGCCAAAAGCCATAGCTTTGACGTGGAAATAAGGCAGAGCGACTATGCATGATAACATCATAGGAACTGGGGTGCAGAAAGATGGCAGCAGGTGCTCTGGACTGAGGAGTCAACATCTGTAATATTTGGCTGTAACAGAAGGCAGTTTGTTTCACGAAAGGCTGGAAAATGGAACAATTATGAAGCGTGGTGAAGGTTCCTTGCAAGTTTGGGGCTGCATTTCAGCAAATGGAGTTGGGAATTTGGTCAGGATTAATAGCGTCCTCAATACTGAGAAATCCAGGCAGGTACTTATCCATTAGGGAGGCGTCTGATTGGCTCCATATTTATTCTGCAGCAGGACAAGGACCCTAAACATACAGCCAATGGCATTAATAACTATCTTCATTGTAAAGAAGAACAAGAGGCCATATTCACACCGAAGAGTGAGTTAGGTGCGGACAGAACCGCACCTAACTCACTGGTGCTGCCCATAAGCCATCCCCTGTTTTTAGGTACCTTTTGGCACTTAAGAGTGCCATAGACTACCTTATATTACCGTGCGTAGTTTTCTTATTTAAGAAGGAAACTACGCACAGACAATGCCCCCCCCGCCTCCTCCC
>WWET01001785.1:0-10903 GCA_011038615.1 Limnodynastes dumerilii | reverse complement strand
TGCCGTACGTTTATTCGCGTAGCATATTTTCGTGTGCGTATATTCTATACACTCCCCTAGTAACACCCCTTGAATGTACGTATTTTGGCAAGATTCGCTTTCCAAACCCTACCTTAACTTTTGCCAACGTAACCGCAGTGATACGCACAAGTTCGTATGGGCAACACGAATTTACGCAGCTAAGCCATACTGTACTGTACATTTTAAATACAAACCCCGCCTACTTCACGTATTTCAGACGTATTTTGGACACACGTAAAATTGGCACGCCCACACGTAAGTATTTACGTGACACATACGTGAATGGCCCATACGTTCACAATTACGCTACGTTACGGTGTGTATTTTCTATGGTGCACATGTGCAGTACTTACCAAAAGGCGATTTTACGTGTCAGCCACGCGTAAATTCGCTCCGAAGCATTGTTCTGGATCAGGCCCATTGCCACAACACTCAATCAAACCAAAATGTAAAAATAAATACATAAAAATATATAAAAATCAATAGCCTTCCACATTAGTATAAAAAGCAATCTTCATTTATGAATGTAACAATCTAGTACCAATAACACATTTTTAAAAACTAAAATCAACAATGCCACCTACATTGGTGATGTACAATAAACAGAGTCCTACTTTATTTAAAAGTATAAAGTGTCCATTCTCACCTCAGACCATTGGAAACCTTTCACATATAATTCATTACTTTTTAGCTCTGCTTGTATAAATAGAGAATTTATTTAGCCTCCTCAGTGCCTGGGGGCACAGTACAAAGGACATTAAGATGTTTCCACCTGTTGTAATACACATATATAGGAGCACCAACAACAACTATAGGAAGGAATTTCTATATACAAGTTACAAGAACAAAACTCTCTTTCCGCTCAGGCAAAAAACATTTTGCATCTTTTCATTGGCCCCTTTGGGCCAGATTTACTAAAGGACTTCAACGGAGCGCTTATTTGGCAAACGCCAGTGACGTCAAATTTGGAGGCTGAATTGTTCACAGATGCAGCGGGGTCACTTGGGTTTGGGGCTTATTTATTTATATTTATTTAAATCGCCCATAAAAATCGCGACACATCACTGTAATTTCCGGTGATTGCTTTTAAATGTTGCTGGATTTACTAAGACATCACTGTAATTTCCGGTGATTGCTTTTAAATGTTGCTGGATTTACTAAGGGCCAAGTTTTACTAGCGATTTTGAAACTACAGCGATGTGCGACAATTTTTGAAGAGTTAATTCCCAGTGATTTAGCTTATAATCACAGCGATTTAAGAAAAAAACAAAAAGCGTCCCTTTAGTTTAAAAAACTGAAAAAAAAATCATATCTTTAAATGTCAAAAAAATTTAAAAATTACTTTATCGTTTAAAAAAAACCCTGTACCGCAGCATGCTATTGGGCCTTAGCATTCTGCCACATATAGTACTAGAATGCACAGCATGCCCATGTGTTGATGGCAGCATGCCAAGGGTTAATGGCGTGGTGCCGCATACATACTGTCCCAGCATTCTAAATCAGATACTGTTCCCTGATACCTAAAATGAGATACTGCGCCCAATACCTAAATGGAGACATTGTGTCCCAATACCTAAATGGCTATATTGTGCCTCGCAAATCTACATAAATATTAATGTTGTGCAGGGTATAAAAAATAATAATAAAAATTGTTACACTCAAAGTTCTGAAGTGTTCAGTGTTGATAGGGGACACCGGTGCTCCGGTCCTTCTTCACCTCCAGGCTGGATCCTGCAGGAGTCTACGGGCCCGATTAGCCACGTTGACGGTAAAAAGCTTGCGGCTAATTGTATCAGACCCAAAAGTTTGCCGATTTTTATGCGCACTTCTATGGGACGCGCATAAAAATCCACAAAAAAAAATTCTCTGAATTAGCTTCACACTGCAAATAACGCAGGTGTAAGGCCTAAAATCTTCATCTGTGTCCCTCTGGAAAATGACTGTCATTATTGCTCCCCCTATTGATACCCTCTGACGAGACAGTAGGTTAATTTAGGACTTGGCATGATGCAGCTTATGGTACTAAAAGTCACAATATGCCCTGCAACACATGAGTATGCTGTGCCTTGTAGTACTATATGCGGCAGCATGGCTAGGAGCTAATGGCATGCGGTGTGTTATTTTTTTTAATGATAATACATTTTTATATCTTTTTTAACATTTAAAGATATTTTAAAACATTTTTTCAGTTTTCAGGTGTAATTTTTTTTGTAAGTGGCTGTTGATTTGAAGAAAATCGACACTCACATCCGCCTCTGTTTTCTTGTCAGAGTTTTGGGCGAGTTTTCAGTGATTTTAAAAATTGCTGCTCAGTAAATCCAGCGATTTATATGTTGCGGCTGAATAAAATTGCCATCGCGATCTAAACTATGGCGAGTTTGAAAATCCTTTATCTCCAGTGGGTTTGCATTAGTAAATATGGTGAGTTCAAAATAAACGATATATGCAAGCAAACTCTGTAGAGTTTAACAAACCCGACCTTAGCATATCTCGCCCCATAAGTCCTAGGGCCAGATTTACTAAGCTGAGGGTTTGGAAAAGTGGAGATGTTGCTTATAGCAACCAATCAGATTCTAGCTCTCACTTTCCTATTACATACTAGAGAATGTCAGCTAGAATATGATTGGTTGCTATGGGCAACATCTCCACTTTTCCAAACCCACAGCTTAGTCAATCTGGCCCCTAATGGACTCAATGAGGCCTTGGTATTTAATGGGATCTGCTAAATAAAGTTATATTCTGAGATTTATGTCGTGTTTTTGGGGGTAATGAATTTTCAGGCTCCTTGATCTTTTCTTTTTTGTTTAGCACCATCCCTGGATTCAAATGTATAAATGGTGGTTTATAATTCTTATAAATCTAATCGCAAATAGCTTTATTTAGCTGTTCAACAACAGAGACGCAATGTAAATCCAAATCTACAAGGATGAAAAAGGTTTTCTGGTTTGAATGGGAGATTACTATAGTGATATCTGTATTATTGCTTTCATGCACACTGCTTGAGCACCTGAGGTATCAGATTATATAAAGCACTTTATCTGATTAAAATAAACTGCATTTTATAATAACAGTGCCAAAGCTTTGAACATCTATATTGCCCTGATTCCACATGTACTATATTCTGAAAAAAAGAGGTATCACTGACATAAGGGAGCCTCCCTCACACAATATCTTTAGTTATCTGTGTGATATTTTCCAAAAATAGACAGATAAGAGAGAGAGACAACACTGATGCCTAACCCTGAGAAAAGATAATGTATATTACTCACCCGTACACGTTGTGCCCAGAACCGTAGATCAGACATCAGCGCTGAATATGGGAGCAGGCCTAGCGACAGGAGGAGACAAGGGGGCAGCTGTGACGGACTCCAAGGTTCAGAGAGGCCCTGCAATCCACTGCTGCACACACTATTGAGGAGAGATGAGTGTACTGGGTCCCATGATTTCTTTTGTTGGGGCCTGACTGGGAGTGTCGAGCATGCATAGCATACAAAATCGAAATATATCTTTTCCCATTGCAACAGTACTGTATATGTACAAGGCAGTGTTACACGCTGTGATATGGCATGTAATATTATCCTTGTACTGTAGCAGGGTACTCTGGTCCTTGTTTCCCCTGCAGCATTCTTTCTTGCTAGGGATCCTAGCTGATTACCTAGAAGCTGGGATACCCTAGCTGAGGATTTGTCTATGTGAGTTTAGCAGCCAATGGAGATGTGTCTCTCCCCTTAAATAGCTGTCAGCTGATAATCTCCTTGCTGGTCATAGCTTCTAGCATCCTGCTTGTGTAGCTTGTCTGCTGAGTTCTGATCCAGTCTCTGATTCCTGAGTTTTCTGTTTCTGACGCCCTCCTCCTGTGTTATCCTCCTTGTCTGTTTGATCTCTCCTCCCCAGTTCCTTGTCTGCTGCTTTGTGAAGGTGAGTTTCTTCTGAGTGTTGTGTGTGAGCCTCTGTGTGTTAACCCTCTGTGGGTAAAGCCTTCCAGGTTACCTGGTGTTTTGTGCTTTAGCACCTGCACTCCTGGAGCTGTTTATTACCCTCTGCACTCCAATTATCTGGTCACTATTGTGCTTATTATCTGTGTTTCTGTCTGGTAACTTGTGTTTCAACACCTGCTCGCCAGTATATCTGGTCATATTAGTGTTCTGATATCTGTGCACTCCAGTCTTACTGGTACTGGTTATTTCTGTGCTAGCGTTTGTGTTGTCTGTTCTCCAGTCCTATACTGGTACCCTTCCTGTACCTGGTTCTCAGCCTACTCTGCAGTATCTTTCCTCTGGACACACAGCTCTATTTACTATCATTAGCGCATTGAGCACTAATGATAGCAACCAGGCTCACTGCGCCTCCCATTGAGCCTAGCAGGACCGCGGGAAGTATTTACAAATACTTACCCCTCCGGCGAGGTCCCACAACGGTCAGTGAGCCTTTCGCTGACATCATTAGGCTATGGAGTCCCGACACATGCGCAGTAGCTGCCTTTTGGGATATGGAAAATTTCAAGTCCCAAAAGGCAAAATCACTGGGATTAGAGACAGAGGTGCGCCCGGACAGGTAAGTTTAAAAAGCTTCGGTCTCTAGCTTTGTGGGGGTTTATATTTTAATGTTTTTTTTACTTAACTGTATTCCAGCAATCTCCCGACATGTACACCCCCCCCTTAGACCGCTGGAATACTTACCCTAAACTCCGCGCTCACACTTAGTAAATGCCGGCCCGCATTCATTATAGCTTTTTCACATGAAAACAGACTTTATCATATGAAAACGATCTTTGTGCATAGAGCCCATTGTCTGTGGTATTGGTTACCGCCTACTGGGGGCCGTGACCTGCTGCCCAGACTATTCCCACCATCAGGGGTTCTAGTGAAGACCAGACACCAGTTAGACTCTGCGCCCTGGGACGCGGCACACCGGTCCCGTAACAGGCAGTAACCTGGATTGTGAACTAGTTTAGTTTATTATTATTTTGTATTAAATTATTAATATTGTGTTATTTTGTATAACTTGTGATCTTATCATCATAAACTTGTGTTTTTTGGTTTAATCAAATGATTACTTTGAGTGCTATAATTTTATTTCTTTTGATCTTTAAATATGTTTAGTTAGACAAGAATTGGGGGCATCTCCCTGGGGTGAATAATGTCATCTCTGAGACTGGGTTATAATTGTCTCTGACATTGTGTAATTCTAGTTACATTACGAGGGCTTGTGAAGAGTATAGTAACTGAATAGTCTCTGAAATGATTTTTGCTTCTCATTAGATCCCTCTGAATCTGAGATTTTCCAGGTTCTCTGTATGAGATGACTTTACCAAGGTAGACTACACACTTTGGGCAGGATTCAGACATGTGTTTGAAAACGTGCTCGCAATTAAACGCACGCACGTAGCTAGGAACACCCATCAAAACCCCTGACACTCCTGTCGCAAATCCATGCTCTCGTAGACTTACACCTCCATAGACAACTTCTATCTTTCTGTGTGCAGTTGCGTGTGTATGTGTCCTCCGAGCGTGTGGATCATGATAGTCCCGCCCACATTCCTTCATTAAAATGCCTCCCCCCGCCCATTTTTATTTAAATTCTTGTGCGTATTTTTTGCGTGGGAGATCCGTGCATACGTATCCACAAGCGATTTAAAGGTCCATGCCTACTGGACTTACAAGCGTAGATTGCATACCAAAAGTTACTATGCAAGCGTAGTTTGTCCGATCGCAAAAATACACACGTATCTTGCAGTGAAAACGGGTCTCTGAATCAGGCCCTTTGGGCTCAATTTACTAAATGGTGAACACTTCGTATTCAGGAGATAAAGACCGTTTTCACCTGAAAAGCTATGATTGCCATGGAAACCATGGCGATCATCAGCTTCTGCATTCCCGATCGCCGGCTGATCGCTGTATTTACTAAGTGTCGGCACAGATTTTAACAATTTGTGCAGATACTATATATAACGCCATCTGAAGATGGCGCTAGTGGAAGTATTTCAGCGGTATTTCGATATACCCCCTTTTTCTCCCCCTAATAGCTGTTATTAGGGGAAGGAAAGGGAAGTATGTCTAGGGAGACTAATGGAATGTCTAAATAAAATTAAAACATTATATATATATATATATATTTTTTAAATAATGAATATATTAATATTAATTTAAACAAAAACTATAATTTAAATATATATTTTGCCCACCGGAATCATGTGAACAAGGAACACCAATGGGTATTCCTGTGGGAAAACGGGAGGGATATATATTTTTTTTTTAAATAATGAATATATTAATATTAATTTAAATAAAAACTATAATTTAAATATATATTTTGCCCACCGGAATCATGTGAACAAGGAACACCAATGGGTATTCCTGTGGGAAAACGGGAGGGGGCGAGAACAAAGGAAAATAAAGAGTTAAACTTGCCTAGCCGGCGTGCCGCGTCTTCTCACTGAAGTTAAAGTCCCAGCGCATGCACACTGTAGCAAACTTTTGGGACCTAAAAGTTTAAGTCATGCACCGGGACTTCATCTATGAGCGGGACCGTCAAGGGGCCATCACGGGACCTCGGCGGAGGGGTAAGTATTAGTAAATGTGGAGGGCAAATTGTCCAGGCTCCCAACATAACATCTGCACATCTCACACACTTATGTCCACAGGTCACCTAATTTTATCACCAGTAAAGGACCAGTTTATATGATCATGGCAAGAACAATAGTGCCCTAAGATGTTCCTATGCTCTCTCTATATATTTTGGGAGAGGGGTTGGAGGTAAATTGTCCCCTGTTTCCCCTGATAATGATAAAAATGGGAAAAAATATATATATAAAAAGGTGAGTTACTTATACACAAAGTGATACCATATTCCTGTTTCACAAAGGATATCTTTCCAGCATTTCTTTCAGTGATTGCTTGTGCAATTAGACTATCTTATCAGCCACTTTCATACAACACAAAGAAGATTCTAAAATAAAAGTTAACATGAATCATGATGGCATGTGTTCCAGTGTAATTACCCGCTGTTCATTAGAGCTCAGTATTACATTGCTTGAGCTACACTGCCATCTACTGGTGGTGGAAAATATAAGCACGTTTTCAAAATCTTTTCAAGACAGAGGCCCATATGAAAGACTGCATTTACGCAATCTACGTAAGTAAAAGATATGTAGATTACGTTAAAAAATGACTACGTATGCGCAGTAGTAAAAATCGCTAAACACCGGACGTATATGTTATACGTCCGGTACTCTGAATACGGGCCACAGAAGTGAATTGTCTGTTTATGGGAATGCAGTTAAATATTATTATTTTTTTGTTTGTTATTAAAATATATTTGTTAGATGAAAAATATAGTAAGAATAAAATTTATATTTTTATATTTTTTTAACGCAAAAAAAAAAAAAAGATCAAAAGATTATACTGGTGTTTATATTCACAAATGACGTATATCTATGGCCTGAATTCTCAGTTATGATCATCCTCTTCTATCCATGTATTTGGATCCGATTGGGGGATATTTTGCATTTTGTGAAGGCATCCATGTTACCTGATGAGAGCTATCACACCCTATCCACACATAAGGGCAATGGGCAGACTTCCTACAAGGTGGTGTTTTGCGATCGCTAGGATTGAAAGCCGCTTTTCCAGGAAGGATATGGATCCTATGGGTCTAGAATTTCACGTTGGTTAAAAATCTGACATGGGAGTGGGGGAAATATAACAGAGAGGAAGCGCTTATACTCTGTGGGAGAGGGGAGACATACTATTAGTACTGAAAGAGTAGGGCAGCATGGTGGCTCAGTGAGCAGCACCTGTGATTCACAGCTCTAAGGTCATGAGTTTGATTCCTGAACTAGGCCTTAACTGTGCCTTATTCTAGTGCCCCCCTCCCCCCAAAGAAAGGTATGCATTCAGCCTTTTACTTTACTATCCCCTTGTATGTGCCCAGCCATCCACTTCTGTGTTCAGCCTCATTGTGTGCCTCCTTTTATGTGTTCAGCCTCATTTTATGTGTTCAGCCTCCTATTATGTATGCAGCCTCCATTTGTGCCCCTTATATGTGTCCAGCCGCCATTTGTGCCCCTTATATTTGTCCAGCCGCCATTTGTGCCCCTTATCTGTGTCCAGACTCCTTTTATGCCCATTATATGTGTCCAGTCTCCTTTTGTGTCCCCTTATATGTGTCAGGCCTCCTTTTGTGCCCCCTTATGTGTTCAGCGTTTCAACTTTTTCTTATTACAAACCTATTCTAAACTCTAGCAAGAAAAATGGCTGCGCTTCTGATTCAACAAATTAAATGTGTGCAAGTGTATATATAAATATTGAGGTGCAGCCTATTCTAAACTCGCTTACCTTTACCTTTTCCCTCTTGCTCCTTCCTCTGCATCGCAGTGAAGAATTCACCTAAACAGTACTGGATATACAGTTGGGTTTTTTTTGGGAATGGTTTGGTCTTGATTTTCTCTTCATAGATGTTTGTTTTTTGGTTCCTAGTTGGTAACCCTGGCAGGAGTCTGTATAATGGCAGATGGCAGGAGAGTAGCCTGACACAGTGGAACATCAACAACCCGAAAAGCCCCTGGAGAAGACAAAGGGGGAAGAAAAAAGTAAGTGTTTCATTATACACTATGGGCCTGATCCAGAGCTACGTCCGCCGTCGCTAGGAGGGCCGCCGTCGCTAGTAATTGCCTACATAAAAAAACGGATCTCTGCATACAGCCCTATGACAGTGTATCAATTTCATGTAAAGGCTTAAAGAAAACTGTGCTGGGTAAAAGATTGTAGGCGTTTGGGTTTAGATTTTAGATTTATATGTGTATGTAATGTAAAAGATCATTTTTTATATGATATTATATAATACATAACATAATCTGATTCATTAGGGACTCTCATTGTTAGAGTTAGGACCACCATATACAGAAAGGCCTTGACGGTGGCTGGTGGCTTATCTCATATTTGTACAAATATGCGTAACGAACATTTCTGTGTTTTATTTTACAGATAGAACAGTAGAGTTTGTTACTGGTTTATGGCAGTGTGCTGGGGCAATTTTTCCCTGTTTCTGTGGCAAGCAGGTTAACCCCCTGCCTTTCACGCACCTGTTTAAACTTAATAAATTGATTGAGCAACTTCCATTCTGGTTTTATGCATTAGAATTTGGAATGTATACAGTCATTATAATATAAACCTATTATTTTGTGCATTGTAGGTATTTCTCACTGCTCTAACGCATGCATTCCATTGCAAAATATAAGCACTGAGCAGTTTCTATTCACAGCTGACTTACGTATTTAGCGCACGTGATTCAGCTGATTTTCTTCATTCTAGACCCAGCCCTTTTTCAGGATTTTAGACCTGTCTGTCCCCAGCAAGTGGTGTCCTTAGGCATCTGTCTGATGTGCTCATTGTGAAATCAGCTTCTACCTTTGTGCTACTAATACGATATTGAACTCTAATTTGCTGTTATTAAGTGTGTGATGATACACAATAATGGTGCAGTAATTGTTAAGGTTATAATGATAACATTGTAATCTGTAAAGGGATATGGAGAATCAATGGAATCTTGATCTGGAAAATCTAGCATTACATTTGTACAGAATATGTTCCCTGTGCAATCAGAAAGGGTCACTGGTGTATTCGTAGATTTGCAGCACCGACTATGGGTGTTGCTATCTATCAGGTAGCAATTGCCTAGTTATAAGGGCACAGTGATAAACGTTTCAATAACACGGAGGTGGAACTGTAAAGATCTTATCTGGTATTGATTGTAAGAGAACTAGATGTTATTCCAAAGTCGCTGTGTCCCAGTTAAAGAAGAGTCTTTGTAAGACAGCAAGTGATCAACACTTGTTCAGCACTGTGGCAGATGTAAGGGAAGAGATAATGGACCAGGTCTAGAGCTTTGAGTGCACCTAACATGCATTTCATACTTGCAAATCCATTAGAGCACATTCTGACCCATCCAGCCTGGGGGCCTGATCCTAAATGAATAATAAACAGCTTGCCGAAGTTGGGTAAATTCCTGGCACATGCACACGCTAAATGTTCTGCAACGGGACTCCATGTGTGCGGAACTGGGGGGAGGGGGTGGGGATAGGCATGTGGATGAAGGTAAGTAGGTACTGGAAAGCAGATCCACACGTGAGTGGTCAGTTACCGCGGGGTTCTCGCACCTCTCATGTGCGGAATGGCAAACGGCATACCTACCCATTCATTATTAAAGCTTTTTGTAAGATTTTTGCAATACAGGCAGCCGAAAATGAACTTTTGATTGCCTGTTTTTCAAAAATGCAATTTTCTAACCGGAAACTGCATCCCCAAAACCATAGGAAAGGGGATACACATAACAAACACAACTACACAGCCTGGCCTCTATCTAGATCTGTAGGCTAGTGCAATTCACTTGCTATACTTGCAGTTGTAATTGTAGAAGTGGCACGATTAGTGCACTCAACGGGCATTCAATTACGGTACGCAGTGTACAGGCACAAAGCTGCCCAGCTCAATGCACCTACATGACCTAATACGCTTCGCAAGCGCAGTGTAAAAAAAGTGTCAAATTAAGGGTTAAAAATGTTTAGAACCGTGGACCGTATTCACACTTAAGTGTTAAATAAGTACGCACGGGTTCGCAAAAATACGCACCTAAGTGGCAAGGCAACTCCCATCACACTCCCATCGTACTTACAGATTTTAGCTGACTACCGCCACCATAGGCAACCTTAACTCTCCGTGCGTATATTTGTGCTTAAGTTGCTTAGGTACCTGCGTACATTCCTAACCGCGCCCATATTAGGCCATTTAAATACCTCCTCCCCACCCACTTTCACTTAACTTCCTACTTACAGAGGACTGGCACTGCCCCTCCGTACGTATCTCACTAAGCATGAAATCCTACG
>WWET01001784.1:303012-329628 GCA_011038615.1 Limnodynastes dumerilii | reverse complement strand
TGGCCACAAATCACGCGATTTCACGCGATTTGGAACAAATCGCGTTTAGTGAATAAGGCCCCAAGTGCGAATCACACTTACGTGCCTAATGGACTTCCGTGTGTAAATTCAATGTAAATAAAGTCACTATGCATGCGAAGTTACTCCGATCCTAAAAATACGCATGGAACTCCGCGTAAAACATATCTGTGAATACGGCCCAAAGTCTTTAATTTCATTTTGCATGTTGTGCCAGTACAATGTATCTCTCGCTTGTGAGTAACATGCATCACCCCCAATATGACTAGAATATATGCATGTTACCATTTTTTGCCTTAAAGATTTAGGTATAATAACCCTTGGCTTCTTATACAAGATATGATTCTGTATGCTGATTTAATCTCTGAATGACCAATTGTCCCTTACTGTGAGTGGTGTCTGCTCTTTCAAGCCTGAAAATCCAGCCAGTACAGTGGACTTGAGAGTCTGCAAACTTTCATCAATCATGGAATATTGCATGATCTGATGTAGTTGCTGATCTGTAATGTTTAGATACTTAGGTTGGGGAATATGTCAAGCTTCAGCCTGCACTTGGTACATCGTACAAACTGCATGTTTTGGTCAACTTCTGATTCATCATTTGCCGCTGCTGCTATGCTTAGAGTGTCACTGATGCACATCTCAGGGTCTGACTTGTAGATTACGTTGAGGTTGTAATGTTGTAATGTGAGCATTATAATCTGTAGCCGTTTTAGTGAGAGGCTTCCTGAAGATGGTAATTAGCAGTTTGTGATCTGTGTCTGCTGTGTCATTTTTCAAATGCTATGAAAGCTCACACACCACATTCCCAGTACAGATTCTGTATCCTCTGGAATACAGACGGCTGTGCAATAAATGGAAGGGTGATGTATGCAGATATCACAGCGGAGGCAAACTAAGCACCCACCCAGCTATCCAGACTTCCACGCTGCCCCCATTTTAACTGAGGATGGCACGGAAGTTTTAAGGTAGGGGTAATTTACTATATCTCTGAACGAGCAACAAGCACAGCAGTATTAAAAATCTATGCGGTCCAAGCTTATCAAATCCTGAACCACTCTTGGGCCTGATCCATATCTTGTGGACTGATCCATTTCCAATACGCAAAGAAATCTGGAAGTCTGCACTGAAAATGGAAATGGACTCCCCTGTTACACCCTCTCTCATGCGAAGTTCTGGACACATACGTGATCCCTACCTTATCTTCACCATATTGTGGACCGGATTCACACTTAAGAACCTCCAGTCATTTATGCAATCTACGTACCATTTAGTTATTTAAGAAGGAAAAGGCGTCCCACGGCTGCCTCTGCCCTTTTTAAGCAGAGTGGATGGGGGGATGGATTTAAATTAGCTGGGGAGGAAGGGATGTGGAAGAGATCTCTGTGCGTATTTTGCTTCTGTAGAAGGAAAATATGCACAGTTACTTAAGGAAGCCATATAGCACTATATAGCACCTGTCTGGAGGGGATTAGGAATGCATAAAACAAGTTCCAAAATACGGATATCCTAGTGTACGCTAGGAGAACCATAGTGTAACATCTGGTGGGCGTATGCATAAGTCCCCTAATGATTGTAATTGAAGATCAGGTCCCTACACACAGTTCTTTCCAAAATTAAAAGGTTCGGCATACTTCACCCATTCACTTTCGCAATTCCTGATATCCCTCCGCGGCACCTCTACCGCTGCTATCGCCGGACCAAGGGACAGATGAGTAAACTATCTGTGCGGGGTAGGGAGGGTTAGGGTCAGGCTGTGCTTTCTTGTTTTTTTTTTCAATTTCCGTTTGTACATTATCCCAAATGTATTTATTTTTGTTATCAAAGAATTCTGCAATTGAAAACTGCTTTTCATAGTTAGTATTTTTCTTTCCAAACTTGGACATCACACAGCCTCTTCATTCACTGAAAATAAGTCCCCGCAGTTCACTTTTTTTCTTCATTATGTTTATTAAACATCATTACATGAGCGGATCCCTCAGTACCCAACTCTCTATCAAACTCTCTGGAATTTCTATTACCCATATTTTCTAAAGATTCAATCCTCGCAGTATATGAATCTTTTATATTTATATATATATATCTCTAATTCTCTAATTCTCTAATTGGAACATAATCCCCTCAGTTCATTAAGTCCACTATTTAACTATGCTGATGCCCGCAGGCTCAGCAATCACTTCTAATTCCACAAGAGCACCACGTCTGGTAGATAGCCTCTTCACTATTTATCAATAGACTACGTAGCTTTTATATTCTTATTATCACATCACTTATACACACATTCATTCTTGTAAGCAGTTTATCAATAGCAGTTTCCTTGAATCAGGCAAATATAATTTAATCGCCTGTACACCAATAACGGAAATATATATATATATATATATACACATTGTTTATTAATAATTTTACCAACAATCATAACTCATTAGTTCACTTTTTTTTTTCTTTTTTTTTGTTTTTTTTGTGTTTTATGTTTATCCATTCATTTTTCTTCTTGAAATTTTTTTATTTGTTTATTTAATTTGTTATATAATATGGTATTAAACTGTTATTTTTATTATTATGTAGCAACTCCCAAAAGGTTATTGTGGACCTGTGGTTGATATTAGAAGTTAGCATACATTGTGACTAATTAATGAGTTCCTTTGTGAACATAAAAATCCGGAAATTCACACTCAATTAGTCTTAAAAAAGTCCAGGTGTTGGATAAAACGCTTTGACGCTGTTGGCTCCTACTTCTGCAGTATACCCTCTGCATCTTGCGGGCAATGTGCAGTATAATCTTGGGCAGTGTGCAGTATAATCTTGGGCAGTGTGCAATTTACTACTCTCAACCTCCGACGAAGTGCCTTCCCTCCTGTATTACAGATAACCATCTAACAAAGGAGTTGTTCCGGCAGGGACGATCAGCGGTTGAGTTCGAAATCATCTATCTCGGGGGCTTGAGGAAACACGCGGCTCCATCTACAAAGCTCCATTGCATGCCAGGTGACTGTTTACATTTAATATACACATCCAGTTTGGACATCCTTGTTCTGTCAACCAAGTGTCCCACCTCCACAGTGTCCCTGGTGTGGATCGATCGGTGTGGATGTTCTACTATCTAAACATTTGATCAAATTATACACAAAGTTCAAGTATTATGAATTTATTGATACTTTATTTGGAGCATATGATCAACCTTGTAGAGTCTGCTACAGTTCTATATCATTCTCACCCATTATCCTATATCTATTTACTTGGTTTCATTTACTGAACAACATTGGAGGTCAGATGCACTTTACCTTTTATTCAATATACATGCATACATACATTGATATTCATATCTCTGCCTGATCTGTTATATTGCAGTTTAATATGTGTGGGAGCCTCTATTGAGTTCTTTGTTCCTATGTGTCCTAAGACACAAATAAATAGGGTTTTTTTATATAGTGAGTTGCGACCCATTTATATATATTTTTATTTTTTCAATTTTTTATGTTTTTTTTTATTTTTCTTTTATATTGTCTATTTTTATATATATAATCTATTGTTTACCACTCTTTTTACCCTTATCATTACCATCTATTGAATCAATTTGTTATATCCATTTACATAACCAGATTTTTGTCACAGTTATCAAGTTGTACTTTTGATGCATATAGCCAGTCACATTTAGCGCTGTTGTTTTTTGTATTCTTAGAGTTAGGGTCAGGCTACCAGGAAAGGAGGGTTAGGGTAGTGAGAGGGGAGGGTTAGGGTTAGAATTAGGGAAAGGAGTGAGGGACTATTTTTTCTTACCATTTCGGAGCACGGAGCTTTCGGTGCTCCGTGGATCGATTGGTATGCCTCATCGAGGCATATGCAATCGAATTCCCAGCCAGTTTGCAATTGGCTGGGAGGAAACGGCCGTTTCGAAAATCGGCTGTTCTGACCGGAGCCCCACACCCATCCTAACTTTGTTGGAACACCCATACTGTACATTAGTAACCCATGTGCTGCTCATTTGCATTAAGAGTCTTGCCCTTTTAGCTACGAATGAAGGACTCATTCCGTGCAGATGTGTGAATCAGACGTTTGTGTTTGGGAATCAGTCAGTCAAGGTTTCCATGCATATATTTGGGTTCTGGACATGCGCTGTTTAACTAATTGTGAAATACGCACAAAGATTCTGCACTTACTTAAGTGTGAACATGGTCCGTAGTGTACAAAGCAGTTATAGCTATCATGTACAAGCTGCAGCTTCTATCCATATGGCTCAGATTTCATGGGTGACACTTCCCTACATCCTATACAGAAATATGCAACTTTGGATATAATATATAGTGCATACACATTCTGGAAAATCTGGATCAGCTCCTATGTGATAGGTGTGTATTGAAGTGTAAGTACAATGGGCCTGATCCAGAGCTACGAAAATTCGCACGGCGGGCGAATGCGTACGTTCGACCGTGCGAATAAACATGCACGCCCCTAACACTCCCATAGTAAAGTACCTGCTTACGGCGCCTATACCCTACACTGGGTACGACCGTCGGCCGTACGAAATTTCGCACAAAATACGCTGAGCGTACGGGCTTAGCACGCCCATACTGTACAATTTAAATGGCTATCCCCGCCTCCCTGTTGTAAAACGAGCGCCCAGCCGACCGTCGTACTGAACGCACGCCCCTCGAGCGAAAAATTCGCACACCATACGAACGCTATACGCTCATGTTGTCCAGCCGACAGGAAGCTGTCATACTGGGCATGCGCAGTGCGAATTTTCGTACGAAAATACGCAAAAAACGGTCGTACGCTCGCTCGAAATCGGCCAATTTCGTAGCTCTGGATCAGGCCCAATGTGAGTTGTGATTACAGGTGTAGTTTTTTAATTTGTGCAACTACTGCTCTCTCCAGCTGGTAGTTTTGGCAGCAACTTGTAATAAAGTGTCCCACTGGCATGATTTTGCTTGAAGTCCTCTCACATGCATTTCATTAAAGGCCAGTGACTCCCTCATCAGCCTAAAGACACACTTTAAACAATTCTCTCCAAGGCAGATGTGCACTCGGGAAGGTCACAGCACTCGATCTCATCAAGCAGTAGTACACACATCTGTTGATACAGCACTGCCTGGGTAAGACTCTCTCCTTACAATTTGTATTACAGCTTGCTCCTCCACTCTGCGCACCTCTTCTCTACACTGTCTCTCTCAGCCCTCTTCCTTGCTGCACGCTTCACAGTATTTTATCACCTCCTCTCTGACTACTCCTCTACGCCCAGTGACATTGTGTGGGCTGAACTCTTCTGCTCTCCCTGTGTCCATAACAATTGTTGGCAAAGGCTGCATAGTATATGGCATCCTTGCTGCACTAGCAGAATCAGCAATCAGGAACAGGGAACATGTAAGAAATATGACGGCAACATTAATATTTTTGGTTGTGATGGTACAGCACAGGTATATTATCATGCGATTTCCCCTAGCAGATATACTACATTTCATAAAAACAAAACATCAAACAGGACCCTACCTACGAATTTGTGTTCTGCAAGAACACATCCATTCTTTCTAATCAGGTTGTGTTTGTAAGTGAGAATGACTTGGCATTACATTGTACAGTATAGAATGTTCTCTGCATACCGATCTAGACTTCCAAACTACCACTATTTTATCTTTGGGTGTGGGTTGCCGGTCAGAGCCCTTTTGCAAAATTTCGAATTGGCTCTATAATTGATTGCTCCTGCCGCACCGAGGACAAGCATTCGAAGATCCCAAGAACGAATTTGCAGCAGTGAGAGTGGAGCATTTATCCAACCTCAACCCTTATCCTAATCCTCACCTAAACCCTCTCCTTCAATTACCCTAACCCTCCCTTCCCCACAGCCTGACCCTAAGATTCCCTTCGCCGCAGCCTAACCCGAAGACTCCCTTTCCCATAGCCTAACCCTAAGTCTCCCTTCTATGCAGCCTAACCTTAAGATTATCCTCACTACAGCCTAACCATAAAATTCTCTTTCCCGTAGCCTAACCCTAAGTCTCCCCTCCATGTAGCCTAACCCTAAGAGTCCACTAATCTATCCGGTGTGGTGGCAGGTCTGCAGCAGGCAGTGGGTTTCAGAAATAATAAATAGGTAAGTTTCCAACAAAAGAATTACGTCATACTTATTAATATAAACTTCTAATTGGTCACAAGGGTGGGTTAGATATAGTGGACTTACTATTGGGGATCAGTATGCAAATGTTCTGGGAATTAATAGTATTCTACTCTTAAGTTAGGGTCTGGTCCACTGGGGGAAATAAAGTTTTCTCATTAGAATGATATACTGAATAAATTTACAGTTATCGCAAACTTTTCTGGACAGACAATTAAAGAAAACTTACTTGTGAACAGCAGATAGTTTTGTTTAACATATTATAAGTTAATGAGAACGATTAACTGAAACCGTCAATATATCTGCAGGCCTTAATCTTTATGTGCATTAGTTTATGCAAATATTATGCAAACAAAAGCAACCCACTGTGTGCTTCACGCTGACAAAATAAATATTATGCTTATAATTAGAGCTATCTCTGACTTCTCAAACTTCTGCAATCTACTGTTTTTCATAAGTGCAGAGGTTAGTTCATAGTTATTACAGACATTAGGATTTAGAACACCATGGTGTGATTCCATCGATCTGCTTCTCTATTTGATTAATAATGGATCATAAAATGACACTTATAAATACTACTATATAAGACCTAATGAGATTCCTAAAATTCCCTAATTGGCATTCAGTGACAAGCTATAAAATAGCATCAAAGTAATGATAGCATAGTTAAATAATTTTATGGAAAATAATGCTTATGTCTTGCTGCAGCATTCCCAAATCACAAACAATGTATAACCCACGATGGTGATGTCATATGGCTCAATTTTTTTCTTGTATTGTATAGCTATATTTACAGCAATACATTGGTTTACATAGGAGCAGATGTAAGCACCAATGGAATAATAAGAGTTCTATGACACAAAGATCTTGTACAGTTGATACAGCAGTACCAAATATCTATGTACAGGACAGTTGAGTTAAGTTGATTATTAAAAGAGATTAATGGGCACTTCATAAACAGGTTGGTCGATAATGAGTAGACGCATGGTCTTATCTAAGCAGTTTATCTATACTGATCTATAAAGCCGAGGGTTTACTCCCCAGGAAATACTTAAACTAGTATATCTATCCAAACACACCTATAGAATAATTTTTTCCCGAGCTACACCCTGACCTCCACTCCTTGCCCCTAAACCCCCTGTTCAGTGTCCTAAATCCCCCTTTTCAGTACTACTCGGATATGCAGCTCCTGGATTTTGTACTAGAACGTCTAGATCACCTGAACATACCTACAATATGTAGTGGATTTTATACTAGAACACCTAGATTACCTGAACATACCTACAGTATGTAGTGGATTTTGTACTAAAACATCTAGATCAGGGTTGCCGACTTAACCGCTTCCCTCCAGGAGATCCCGGATAATTATGCTAATTATGCAAATCATGTCATTAAGCTCCACCTCCTTAACTATTAATTACACATTTTAAGCTTTTATAGGGATGGGGGTGGGGCTTGATGGCGGAAATTGTGTCATCAAGTCCCTCAATGTCCCTAGCAACACTCGAATACTAGGGTGACGGGGACACTAGAGGTGTCACTAGAGGTCCACAATGTCTGTGACGTCATTATTTCTATAAAAGGGGGACCTCTAGTAAAGGAATGGTCACTAGCCGCATCACCCTCAAGCAGGAAGGACCGGGACATCGGCGAAAGGGCAGCAAGAAGCCGAAGATCATCTTTGAAGACCAGGAGCATCCTCAGCACAGCACCAGAGGACATCTTAACAGTGAGTACTTAACATTTTTTTATTATTTGCAGAATATAACAACAGTAAAAACCTTAACTATTTTACAGTGTGGCCACCTGTATTTTTTATTAATTAGATGGGGACATAGTATGTTTAGGAAATGTATTTATTAATATCAAATGTATTTCTATGTACTTTTATTGTGATTAAATGTGTGTGTTTGTTGTTTTTTACACTCATTACAGCGCTGCATGGTTCTATGGCTTACCATGCTGACACTGATAGTACTACAAAGCTCAGCAATGCTGAGCATTGTAGTACGATCAACGCAGCAAGGCTAAGCCTTACAACCAAGCAGCGCTTTGATTATTGACATAGAAACACACATGTCAAATAGATTGACATGTGTTTTTTTGGTAAAGTGTGTGTCGCTTTCTATGGAAGCGCCACACACATGATACGATTTCCCGTCGATCTAAAGGTGATTTAGTCAAATCACCTTTAGTAAATACGGCGATTTTTATTTTTTGTATGACAAACATCTAGACGAGTTTGGTCCAGCGATGTTTGCCTGGTCCATTTTGCAAAAGCCTAAATTCCCGGGAGTTTGGGCGATTTGGTCAAAATTGACCTTTGTAAATGAGGCCCTATGAAACCACTGGCCTCAAGTCTCTTGCGGGAGATTTGCAGGCTCTTCCGGGATACAGGACATTCCAGGAGATTTGGCAACCCTGATCTAGATCACCTGAGTATACCTATAGTATGTAGTGGATTTTGTACTAGAACATCTAGATCACCTGAATATACCTGCAATATGTAATTGATTTTGTACTGGAACATCTAGATGTACCTGCTGTATGTACTGAAATTTATATTAGAACATCTAGAGCACCTAAATGTACCTGATGTATGTACTGGATTTTGCTTGCATATGTAACTTTCTTTACATTTAACAATATATTTGTTACCTTCCAAATGTAAAATTGACATTTTTGCACAATGGCCTTCTATTGACTTTACCATCTTCCTGCATCACGTATGCATAACTAACAATGTCTTAACTGTTGTGCTGTAATATTAGGTGGACAATAAATGAATGAAAAGAGATTCTTTTCTGATAAATAGCCCTAAAGTTTGACTTCCAAAGTCATATGTTATAGTTGAAGTTTATATCATATTAAACCAGAATGGTTTTACACAAAGCACATAAACCCCATAGCCATTGATGACACTCCATGCGCCCACCAAATCTTTTAACCAACAATGGGGAAGGGGAACATGACTAAAAGGTGGCAAAGGAAAGACAGTTTGTAGTCATCTAAACATATTCAAAGCATTAATCCTTACATACCTGTGACTAACTACCCCTTAAACAAGAACAGGCCCACCCACCAGGGCAAAACCTAATCAACAAGCCAACAAACTCTTAAACAGGCAAACATGCCAATTGCGTAACTATCAATAAAGCATTACATCGATTGCATAATTAACAGAAACTCCAAAACGTAGGAACTAACTTAACAAACAATCAACCAGCTGACTACACAGCTGACAAGATGCCTGCTCCAACTAGTATACCGAAGAGGTGTATAAAAATCGCCATCTAACGGTCTACGTATATAAGATACTACTACACAACTCCTTATTTCCATATCCAAGCCTAAAAAGAATATCGAGAATCTGCAGTTATCCCCCCGAGCTACCAAGTTGCGTATGAAAATATGCGAACCAGCTTAACTCCAGGGCGGGATGGGTGGGTAAAGCTTTGCACTGCCTGCCCACCTTGATACGCTCACAGGGGTAAAAGGAGGAGTTCTGTCCCACACTCCCCTTAATAAACCTCACTTTCTAACTCCAACCCTGGGAACATCCCCAACTCCACGTTCCCATTACTCATTTTCACATTTACTACCTTGTTTTGCTGACAAACTAAAGCAACTGTTAAGGTAAAATACTCTTAAGGAACTTTCTTTGTAGTTGGTTAAGAAAGCAGTTTACCTGGCAAAGTTTAATGGTTTCCATCTGACATAATATTTCTTAGGCCACAGTAAATGATGGTCTGTGTGATTCCAAATAGATTATTTTTTAAAAGAATTCTTTCCAAGTGACTAGAAGCATACAATCACAGTGCCAGTCTTGTAGGCTGGTAGTCATGGTCAGAGTGCAAAAAGAAAAAAAAAAAATAGACGACATCAGGTAGATTTACTTTGACATTAATACCTTTTTTGACAGTAATGGTAATACTCAGTTGCTTATAGGAGCATTTCACTTGGAAAATATGAGATGTGCATTCTGTCTTAGATGGATGTATTAGCTATTTGGCATTGCAAACAATGGCATATTTCAGAATATAGAATGTTAAAAGGTGCATTTCTGCTTTGCAATGTATTCTTACTCTTTTAACCTTCTATATGTCTTTACTCTGAGATGGGCACCAGTCACTTCTACCTTAATGTTATTGATAATATTTTATAACCACTAGGTTCAAGGTAAGTAGGGTGCGTAATGCTGTGATTACTGAATTACTCTTGGGCTAATCTCGACTCATTTACTTGTATATGAACATATATAAAGTACATTCATTTTACCAATTAATAGTGAATCTAATATTCTTAATATTTTCTAACTTTAGTTTTGTTATTATTATCCAATAGGACATTATAATAAAGAGATTCAAGCTGTGAAATGAGCATAGAAATGAGTTACATGTGCCATTGATTAGTTTTAAGTAAAGAAAAAAGATGCTGCTCAGGGCTGTAGTACCATAAACAATGTAGTATAAGCACAACTAAAAGTATATAAGCATGTTTTTTTTATTAATGAAGTAAAGGGGTGAGCAGGAAACCCCTAATTTTAGACATTTGCCATGTCAATGGCATTTACTGATACGGGACCGGATCCAGACCCCCGCGTGCTTTCCGTGCGCGCGGGGGTCTGAAATTCCGCGAGACAGAAGGGAGTGCACGCCCCCTGTCACTCCCCTCTGTCGTGCGGGCTTTATGGCAGTAAAACGCGTTTTGCCTAATGGAGAACTTATTTGCAGGCTACAAAACGACTATTTATACAGAAAAGAAAAGTTACATGGGACAACAGCATTATTCTGAGGTCTTGGAACAGTGTACACAAAATACACACATGGGATGTTACATTATCTAACAACCACATTGGCATAAATGTAGTAAAATCACAAAACCTTTACATGTTATTTCTGCAACACAGTAATGCAACAATGGCCATGATATAATGATTTGCATGCAACAAATCGCATCATACGAGAGCCAAATGACCTACCTATACCATAGATGACATTATTACCTCTACTAAAAAGCTGTGGCTATTCCTGAATTTATTTTATTCTCACGTTACACTACTAAACAAAACAGACTCCGGGCTTGATTCAGATGTAATTTTTCTGAAGACAAAATAAAGTGGTAAAGACAGATTAGATGGAAGGTGCAGAAGAAAGAATACATATCTTAAGTTTGGATGATATTGTGGCACCTTATAAATAAACGATGATAATAATAATAATGGGCCGGATTCAGATTTAGTAACGTCAGGTGACTTACGCACACAAGGTGCGCCCTCCAGATGTTACGCTAGGATGACTATAGTCATCCTAGCGTAACATCTGGAGGGCGCACCTTGTGTGTGTAAATCACCTGATGATATTAAATCTGGATCCGGTCCACTGTTTTTATTTTAGGTTTTTGAGATGCTTGGTTGCATAGGGAGAGGAATTAGTAGCAGAAAGAGGGAAGTAGTGATGCCCCTTAAAAGATCGTTGGTACGACCTCACCTAGAATACTGTGTTCAATTCTGGAGGCCATATCTCCAGAAAGACATAAATACATTAGAGACTAAACATGTATAGCTTGGAGCAGAGAAGGCAGAGGGGGATATGATAGACGCTTTCAAATATATCAAGGGTTGTGACTGGCTAGATGAGGGTAGCATTTTAAGGTATTTTAAGGATAAACAGGGTCTAGGGTCAGTATAGCTTTAAATAAACAACTGGGCAGACTATATGGGCTACGTGGCTCTTATCTGTCATCACTTTCTATGTTATTTATGAGATGGTATAATTAACATTTCCTTTACAGACAGATCACAGAACTCTAGTCAGGAGCTTTGAATGGCAAAGGTCATGGGGACAAATTATGCCAGGCTGACTTTCCTGTACTCTTTCTTTGACACCGTGAGGCTGATCCAGAGGTGAACATGCTGTATGTCAGATAACATAGCATATATCGACGTGATTGCTGGCAATCCAGAAATGAACACAACGGGTGCTTCGACTGATTTTGATGGGCTTTTTATGAGAGGGAAGGGCTAGAGGCACATAGTCAATGTACATTAAGGCGATCCACAACCAAACGCACTTGTTAGTACACACAGTTTATGGCAATCCATCTGTACCAGTTACAGAGGTTACTCTTGGTCCTTGGCTGCACCTCTTGCATTTATATATACACTTGCACACATTTCATATATTAGCCTGTGTTTTCTTGTTACTCTTACCAGTCACAGGTAATGTCGAAGTCCAGAAGGCTGACACTTAACAGTGTTATTTGAACTACTGTGTTATTATTCATTTCTGAAGTTAATAATAAAAAATGTTTAATGGCTAAATTTATTGTTGTATGTAGTTTTCATGCATTCACATTACACCTGAAGGATATTTACTAATGATAATAATGTATCACCCTGCACTTACACAACGTATATTGTCACAAAGCTGCATTAAGCTTACCTGCTCTGTCCCTGTGTGCTACATGCCGTACTTGCATAGGAAGCCATAGATACCATTGCATGCTTTAGATCACATGCAGTACGCCCATGTTTTGTGTTCAGATGTATGAGACTCTCGATGTGTAGCCATTTCTCTGTTCTTTATCTGGATCAGCCCCATGCTGCTGTAGAATGTCAGGGGTGTAGAAAGGGCAGGCCAAGTGGAGTTGATGTTCCGCTGGCACCAACTAAGTAAAAGGCCACAGAAAAACCTGTAGCCTTGACCCCTGTGATTCATCTGCCCCATTTTATTATCTATCTGACCAATCCCTGAGACGTGCTAACACATGCATATTGTCCTGTAACTGGAAGCTGCTGTCAGGGCCGGCAGAAACGGCAGGACCCTAGGCACAGACATGGGGCCCTGCCACTTATGTGACATCATCATGGACCTGCTTAAACAGCGGGACGGAGTGCAAGGAAGTTCTTCCCTGCTTATTAGCCCACTAATGGACAACTCTGAGCAGCAAATATCGGCGGTAAGAACTAGGTAAGTATTGGCAGGCTCCCATCAGCTCTAGCCCCGGGACTATTCCTGATGCATAAGGTTAGTATGTGGATGGGAAATTAATTGAAAAGAGATATGGGGCATAATCCAGACCTACGCTCGGGTGCGTTTTTACAATGGGCGCAAGCGTAAAAACGGCCATATGTACTTACTGCACAGGGCAGATGTTACGGTCTTGTTACGCTTCGAAATTCTGAGCGAATGGGCCTTGATCGTAACACCTTCGTAAATACGGTCGAGTCGGAGTGCCTACCAAACGAAATCCATAAATACGCACCGAGGGCGGGGTGAGGCATTTAAATCATACAGTATGGGCGTGTTAAGCGTTATAACTACGCATTGAGCTTATGAACGCCCGCGGTTACGGTCAGAAAAGTTAGGGTAGGGTTTGCTGGGCGTAAGAAGGCAAAACTAAGTACGACCAAGGGGAGTGCCTATGGGAGTGCATCGTAGGTACGCTGGCATAAATACACATGAGCGTGGGTCTGGATCAGGCCCATGGAGGGGAATATCTGAAGTTGCAGACAGATGTTCCATGGAATAATACAATTTTCAATCACAGTGTCTATTTTTATATATAAAGAGCGATATATACTATATAATATATATATATGAACTGGTCCTTTGTTATGTTTTATAGTGGCGTCGGACGTCCGGCCACAAGGGCAGTGCATGTCTGGAACTGGTCCTTTGTTATGTTTTATAGTGGCGTCGGACGTCCGGCCACAAGGGCAGTGCATGTCTGGAACTGGTCCTTTGTTATGTTTTATAGTGGCGTCGGACGTCCGGCCACAAGGGCAGTGCATGTCTGGAACTGGTCCTTTGTTATGTTTTATAGTGGCGTCGGACGTCCGGCCACAAGGGCAGTGCATGTCTGGAACTGGTCCTTTGTTATGTTTTATAGTGGCGTCGGACGTCCGGCCACAAGGGCAGTGCATGTCTGGAACTGGTCCTTTGTTATGTTTTATAGTGGCGTCGGACGTCCGGCCACAAGGGCAGTGCATGTCTGGAACTGGTCCTTTGTTATGTTTTATAGTGGCGTCGGACGTCCGGCCACAAGGGCAGTGCATGTCTGGAACTGGTCCTTTGTTATGTTTTATAGTGGCGTCGGACGTCCGGCCACAAGGGCAGTGCATGTCTGGAACTGGTCCTTTGTTATGTTTTATAGTGGCGTCGGACGTCCGGCCACAAGGGCAGTGCATGTCTGGAACTGGTCCTTTGTTATGTTTTATAGTGGCGTCGGACGTCCGGCCACAAGGGCAGTGCATGTCTGGAACTGGTCCTTTGTTATGTTTTATAGTGGCGTCGGACGTCCGGCCACAAGGGCAGTGCATGTCTGGAACTGGTCCTTTGTTATGTTTTATAGTGGCGTCGGACGTCCGGCCACAAGGGCAGTGCATGTCTGGAACTGGTCCTTTGTTATGTTTTATAGTGGCGTCGGACGTCCGGCCACAAGGGCAGTGCATGTCTGGAACTGGTCCTTTGTTATGTTTTATAGTGGCGTCGGACGTCCGGCCACAAGGGCAGTGCATGTCTGGAACTGGTCCTTTGTTATGTTTTATAGTGGCGTCGGACGTCCGGCCACAAGGGCAGTGCATGTCTGGAACTGGTCCTTTGTTATGTTTTATAGTGGCGTCGGACGTCCGGCCACAAGGGCAGTGCATGTCTGGAACTGGTCCTTTGTTATGTTTTATAGTGGCGTCGGACGTCCGGCCACAAGGGCAGTGCATGTCTGGAACTGGTCCTTTGTTATGTTTTATAGTGGCGTCGGACGTCCGGCCACAAGGGCAGTGCATGTCTGGAACTGGTCCTTTGTTATGTTTTATAGTGGCGTCGGACGTCCGGCCACAAGGGCAGTGCATGTCTGGAACTGGTCCTTTGTTATGTTTTATAGTGGCGTCGGACGTCCGGCCACAAGGGCAGTGCATGTCTGGAACTGGTCCTTTGTTATGTTTTATAGTGGCGTCGGACGTCCGGCCACAAGGGCAGTGCATGTCTGGAACTGGTCCTTTGTTATGTTTTATAGTGGCGTCGGACGTCCGGCCACAAGGGCAGTGCATGTCTGGAACTGGTCCTTTGTTATGTTTTATAGTGGCGTCGGACGTCCGGCCACAAGGGCAGTGCATGTCTGGAACTGGTCCTTTGTTATGTTTTATAGTGGCGTCGGACGTCCGGCCACAAGGGCAGTGCATGTCTGGAACTGGTCCTTTGTTATGTTTTATAGTGGCGTCGGACGTCCGGCCACAAGGGCAGTGCATGTCTGGAACTGGTCCTTTGTTATGTTTTATAGTGGCGTCGGACGTCCGGCCACAAGGGCAGTGCATGTCTGGAACTGGTCCTTTGTTATGTTTTATAGTGGCGTCGGACGTCCGGCCACAAGGGCAGTGCATGTCTGGAACTGGTCCTTTGTTATGTTTTATAGTGGCGTCGGACGTCCGGCCACAAGGGCAGTGCATGTCTGGAACTGGTCCTTTGTTATGTTTTATAGTGGCGTCGGACGTCCGGCCACAAGGGCAGTGCATGTCTGGAACTGGTCCTTTGTTATGTTTTATAGTGGCGTCGGACGTCCGGCCACAAGGGCAGTGCATGTCTGGAACTGGTCCTTTGTTATGTTTTATAGTGGCGTCGGACGTCCGGCCACAAGGGCAGTGCATGTCTGGAACTGGTCCTTTGTTATGTTTTATAGTGGCGTCGGACGTCCGGCCACAAGGGCAGTGCATGTCTGGAACTGGTCCTTTGTTATGTTTTATAGTGGCGTCGGACGTCCGGCCACAAGGGCAGTGCATGTCTGGAACTGGTCCTTTGTTATGTTTTATAGTGGCGTCGGACGTCCGGCCACAAGGGCAGTGCATGTCTGGAACTGGTCCTTTGTTATGTTTTATAGTGGCGTCGGACGTCCGGCCACAAGGGCAGTGCATGTCTGGAACTGGTCCTTTGTTATGTTTTATAGTGGCGTCGGACGTCCGGCCACAAGGGCAGTGCATGTCTGGAACTGGTCCTTTGTTATGTTTTATAGTGGCGTCGGACGTCCGGCCACAAGGGCAGTGCATGTCTGGAACTGGTCCTTTGTTATGTTTTATAGTGGCGTCGGACGTCCGGCCACAAGGGCAGTGCATGTCTGGAACTGGTCCTTTGTTATGTTTTATAGTGGCGTCGGACGTCCGGCCACAAGGGCAGTGCATGTCTGGAACTGGTCCTTTGTTATGTTTTATAGTGGCGTCGGACGTCCGGCCACAAGGGCAGTGCATGTCTGGAACTGGTCCTTTGTTATGTTTTATAGTGGCGTCGGACGTCCGGCCACAAGGGCAGTGCATGTCTGGAACTGGTCCTTTGTTATGTTTTATAGTGGCGTCGGACGTCCGGCCACAAGGGCAGTGCATGTCTGGAACTGGTCCTTTGTTATGTTTTATAGTGGCGTCGGACGTCCGGCCACAAGGGCAGTGCATGTCTGGAACTGGTCCTTTGTTATGTTTTATAGTGGCGTCGGACGTCCGGCCACAAGGGCAGTGCATGTCTGGAACTGGTCCTTTGTTATGTTTTATAGTGGCGTCGGACGTCCGGCCACAAGGGCAGTGCATGTCTGGAACTGGTCCTTTGTTATGTTTTATAGTGGCGTCGGACGTCCGGCCACAAGGGCAGTGCATGTCTGGAACTGGTCCTTTGTTATGTTTTATAGTGGCGTCGGACGTCCGGCCACAAGGGCAGTGCATGTCTGGAACTGGTCCTTTGTTATGTTTTATAGTGGCGTCGGACGTCCGGCCACAAGGGCAGTGCATGTCTGGAACTGGTCCTTTGTTATGTTTTATAGTGGCGTCGGACGTCCGGCCACAAGGGCAGTGCATGTCTGGAACTGGTCCTTTGTTATGTTTTATAGTGGCGTCGGACGTCCGGCCACAAGGGCAGTGCATGTCTGGAACTGGTCCTTTGTTATGTTTTATAGTGGCGTCGGACGTCCGGCCACAAGGGCAGTGCATGTCTGGAACTGGTCCTTTGTTATGTTTTATAGTGGCGTCGGACGTCCGGCCACAAGGGCAGTGCATGTCTGGAACTGGTCCTTTGTTATGTTTTATAGTGGCGTCGGACGTCCGGCCACAAGGGCAGTGCATGTCTGGAACTGGTCCTTTGTTATGTTTTATAGTGGCGTCGGACGTCCGGCCACAAGGGCAGTGCATGTCTGGAACTGGTCCTTTGTTATGTTTTATAGTGGCGTCGGACGTCCGGCCACAAGGGCAGTGCATGTCTGGAACTGGTCCTTTGTTATGTTTTATAGTGGCGTCGGACGTCCGGCCACAAGGGCAGTGCATGTCTGGAACTGGTCCTTTGTTATGTTTTATAGTGGCGTCGGACGTCCGGCCACAAGGGCAGTGCATGTCTGGAACTGGTCCTTTGTTATGTTTTATAGTGGCGTCGGACGTCCGGCCACAAGGGCAGTGCATGTCTGGAACTGGTCCTTTGTTATGTTTTATAGTGGCGTCGGACGTCCGGCCACAAGGGCAGTGCATGTCTGGAACTGGTCCTTTGTTATGTTTTATAGTGGCGTCGGACGTCCGGCCACAGGGGCAGTGCATGTCTGGAACTGGTGCTATATTATGTTTTATATTACGCACTTTAAGCACCTATTGTTTCTATTATCCATGATTACTGTATTTTCTTTGCTACCTGCTTTTAGAACTTTGACATCATAACTATTTTAAAAGTGAGATTGGTTTGACACAGACCCTGATATTTTATAATCCAATATATTACATTACGTGATACTAAGATAACTTAAACAGAAATGCTTCACATACAAAATTCAAGATAGAGAATGTAAAGAATTTAGTTTCAGTATGGCTACTAAATAATTAGCTAGGAGTCACCCCAGACATTTCTCTAAATTACTAGGATTCTTTAGACATGTGCTGGTCTGTTCTCATACCTAACATTCCTCTACCTTCAAAGGGCTGCATGGAGGATTCATAAAACAAATGGTGCCTCTGAATATTTTGCATGTCTGCAGTCAGTAACAAGCCAGAAGGTGTTGCCTCTTCTAGTACACTAACTGCAGTCTAATGTACTAATAAGCATTAGCTAGCAAAAAAACCCATCAAATATGAAGACTGTAAAAACTCCCTTGTGCGCCACTTGAGCAATGCGGCGATAGCAGTAATTCCTGTACATTGGAAATCAACTTCCCCTCCCTGTATAAGGGAGTGGATTAACAGGGTGGATCTGTATTACAATATGGAGGAAATTGTGCTGTCACCTCCATCTGGTTTAGTTGGATGGAATTTAAACTGTCCCCCGAATTTCAAACTTTGTTGAGTAGTTAGGTGCAATCTGTTCTCTGTCCCCTTCCATTATGTTGGCTCCCTTCCCCTTGCGGGAGAAAGCTTAGCAAGAGACAGTAATATTCGTTTGTAACTGATTATTGTTATTGAAACCGTTTTTATATATGTGACTGACCCATCCAAGTTAAATTTCCATTTTATATTGCTTATATTGACAAGTTCATGCTCATACCTGGCTATGCCCCCCCCTTTTCCCTACCTGTCCCTCCCCTTTCATTTTACCCCCAAATTCTCTGAAGTACTTAAAAAAAACCATACTCTCCAGTGTCTGACGTCATATACGTTATAGTCTCTATTATGCGCTTTGCCTTTAATGGTAAATTGTTGATTGTCTTATATACCACTACACAATATGTATTACACTATGATGTTATGCCTGCTGTTCTAGAGGTAAATAGAAAAAAAAATAAAAAAAAAAATATATATATATATATCTATAATATAATATAATTACCAAGAACTACCGTAAGAATGTAGACTGTAGTAATTATTTATATTACACTAGCAGTCATTATAAACCTTGGAAATATTCCTATGAGGTAAATAGAAAAAAAAATAAAAAAAAAAATATATATATATATATCTATATATATATATAATTACCAAGAACTACCGTAAGAATGTAGACTGTAGTAATTATTTATATTAGACTAGCAGTCATTATAAACCTTGGATTAATAATATTCCTAAAAGCCAAATGTGCAGACTTCGCAGAAATTGCACAAATTTAGATGAGTATGATTCAAAGGCGGAACTGATGCAAGAAGACTTTCAAAAACGTGGATATCCCTTACAATTAATCAATGAAGCTAAAAACTATGCCAGAAACCTTGACAGAACCTCTCTATTTGATACAAAACAGATAAACCATATTCAGGGAGTTAAAACAAATAAGATACCAAATGAATTTAGCAATGGTATGCTGTTTATAAGCAAATATAACACCAAATCGCAAAAAATAAAGAAAATTGTCCAATCTAATTACGATTTATTGAAATATGATAACATCTTGAGCAACATATTACCAGAAAATTACCGAAAATTATATTGAAACGCAACAAATCCCTAAAAGACATTCTATCACCCAGTAGCCTTCCTTATGTACCTACAAGATCAGACACTTCAAAAATATGGTTACCATCTAAACCTAAAGGATGCTACAGATGCAACAAAACAACATGTCTTACGTGTGGATTTGTTGCAAATAATTCTAAAGAAATCACGTCCAAAACTAATGGCACTATCTACAACATAGAACAATTTATTAACTGTGATACTATGTATGTGATTTATGTCCTTCAGTGTGCGTGTGGCCTACAATATGTGGGAAGAACCACACGCACACTGAAGGAAAGATTCAGGGAGCACAGGCAGAACATTCTTAAAAAATTTAATAAACATAGTGTATCCAAACATTTTATAGATTCTGCCCCTTGCTCCATCAATGGTCTCAAATTGTTTGGAGTAGAAAGGGTTGAACACACCATGAGAGGCGGTGACCGCTTCAAAAGACTGTGTAATAAAGAAACAGAATGGATTTTTAAATTGCAAACTCTAACACCAGACGGCTTAAACGAAACTTTAGAGTTTGCAGATTGAATCTATGTGCTCCCTATCATTTTACACATTGCATATCTATACTGTTACCGAGATGTTGTGTTTTGCTAATCGGTTTGGAAAACCTTTCAATAATCTGTATACTATGGTTTATGATGCTATATACCAAAAGTTGTCTGCATAAACAATGTTTAGATTTATCGAAAGAAAATGCTTCATGCCAAAAGCAACTTCTTGAATATAAAATAATCTGGATAATGTTTTCTATATGATGTATCAAAGTGATAGAAAATTCATGACAATTAGACATAAGTAAATATGTGTATATACATTTATATCCTGTTCGCCTTACATACGTTTGGGTACTCGAATTTATGTAATTACCATGTTACAATGCAATATCCCCATCACCATATTCTAACTAAGGAGGTTTAGCTCAATTTTGGTGATATACCAGTGTTGCAATAAAAATTATTTTTCATGATTTTCAAAAACAAGAATTATTATAATCACTTGAGATGTTTGTTCATTATAATACAGAAAGTGTCCCAATTTCTCGATATGATTTATCTAATTATTTAATACAATAAGTAAAGAACACATTTAGTGTTCACCATCCAGCATTCATTATTCACCTATAACTATGTCCCTCTCCCAATTTAAATTATAATCATTATCCTAATGAAAATAAAAAATATACAAATAATATATTATATATGCACTGAGTATGTCTATATATATATATGCTATATCTATATTTCCCATATTGTTTGAGCAAGTGATATCGAATATATGCCTATGAATGTATCAATGAATAGATGTTTTAATTGGAACTTTTCCTTTAAAATTTCCTATTCCAAAACAATCAGCGACATCTGAGTCAGGGTATATAAACACCCTTTAAGATCACTCTATACTGCTTGATAAAGTCCGAACCCTCGTGACGAAACGCGTTGCAAAAATCTTCTCCCCCCAACTTGTCTACTTTGAATTACAGAGTCCTACGTCCACTCGCTACTATCTGGTACTGCCTACCACCCACACCTGATTCATCATCCAGCTCATGCATACAGCGGGGACGCCCGCTGTAGCCAACAGCAAGGTGTAACAATTCTACGGAGTGATGTCCGACACACAGCAATTACAGACACGAGCCTGTGTCTAAGCATCTTACAACCCTTCTGAAGCGGTAATTATATCGCAGCCCATTTCTATCACAGCTATTTCGGAGGTATCATCGCGTATTTGACAGCATTCTATGTCTACCTCATGCTAATTGAAAGACCGCATAAAGTATAAGCTGAGTGTTACACTGTGCCGCCGCGCACTGTCTATTACTATTTGATAGGACTAACTACAGAGTGAAAGCTCTACCTTATTTCTCCTGCTGTGCAATCACAAAGTATGTTATCATACAAAATTCAAGTGAGACTCTAACATACATTACAGCATTTGTCATTTGCCGAACTATTTATAGAGGCATAAACAAACTGTTGCATGCAAAAGCCTTCAGAGACACTACTTCTCTGATTTCAAAGACTGTCATATTGTTTGATAATCCAACACCTATCTCGAATGCCAGATTGCAACAATTTATTGTATCCATCTATTGCTGTATATATGAACATTGTTTATTCACTTCTAAAGTATCCAAATTTCTAACCTGTGGACTGCAGTAATATATATCTGCTTCTATCACCCAGGAACAAAAATTATATTGTGACAAGTGGACTTTTATATATATTTATTTGCTTTTAATTTTGTTTGGCTGTGCTTAGGCACATGCTGTTGTGTTTTAACTAAATTGTGTACATTAAAATTATTTGATACTACATTTAATACGTAGATATCACTTGCTCATTCCCTTTTCTCAGCTACCATACAGGTCTTAGGATTCAAGCGCGGTGTATTGCTATATATATATATATATATATATATATATATAATATTAATTGGCAATCCGAATGTTTTCTAATTGTAATTAATGTATCCTACTTCATACAATAGAATTAAAATTGGCCTTTAAAATGTTTTTATTTTAAGCACATAAAGCAAAGTCTCCCTAAAGTGTCAGTCTCCCTAGATAACCTTTCTTAATCATTGGTCATTACACAACTACACATTCTGGAACATGCCAGTGGTGCTACTGATGTAGTCATCAGGACAGTTGCAGTCCCCGCAATGATGCATTGACTTTAGAAATAGAGACAACTGAAAGTTCCTTTTCGGCTGTCTCTATTTTGAATGCCAGCAATGTTAGAACTTTTTTTTATGAATGGGTGAGTGTGCCGATCGGCATACTCACCCATGCATGTTCGCAGTAGATATGTACGTGTCCAGGGGTAGGATCTTCGATGGGTAAAAGATACCTAAATAAAAGAAAACGAAATATGGTGCAGCATCCAGGGGTAAAGATGTAATGACCCACGCTTGCAGTGGAATGCTACTCACCAGATACGGGAGCTCCCAGGCTCCTTTATTATCTCAAATAGATATCCCAGTACGATCCACAGTATGTGTAGCAATTTCTTTATTCCAAAGTGGTAAGGTAGTTAAAAATAGATTCAGTGTAACAGTCCTCACTGTTATCGAAGCGGGGGTTGCGACTAAGGAACAGATGATGCCAACACGTGTTCCCAATACGATACCCAGTGCTTCATACAAAAGTTCTTAGAGTGATCTCCGTGTGGACTGCTGTATACCTCAAGGCATTTCGCAGTCAGCTGACCGCTTCTTCAGTTGTATTATGACCGTTAGGATAGTAAAAACCGGGAAAAACTATTTAAAGGGCATGCGACCTGGGAATCGCTGGGTCCTAAGGGGAATAGTGTCTGAAGCAAAAGTTTGTTGTATAAGTCCATTCTTAATAATCATAGTGTTAAAATTCATTATATACTAGCAATAAATAGACGTTAAAAAACATTGAAAAATATTTTAAAAATTAGTACATATGAATATGTGGAAAAATCTTTAGCATTCAATTAAACAGTAATATTCATCAGAATGAAGATGGACCTATTGAATTGCATTAATGTTATAGGTCACAAAAAATGGGCAATAACAAGATAACTTAATATTAACAAGTTAATAAATTAGAAAGTATCAACAATAATTTATCTAAAATTAGCATTTTTAAATAAGCAAAAATAAATATAAGTACATATGGATATATTGAAAAATCGTTAGCATTCAATTAAACAGTAATATCCATCAGAAGGAAAATGGACCTATTGAATTGCATTGGTGTTATAACAAAATAAGCAATAACAAGATGACTTAATATTAACAAGTTAAGAAATTAGAATATATCAACAATACTTTATCTAAAATTTGTATAAACATGAATAAATATGTATATGCGAATTGGATTAAGTGTGAATGAATGACAGTTCGTGACAGTACATAGATGTATTTGATTAGTGGCTCTTAGGTGCTGACATTTCCACAATCTTCATAAAATGAGTGGTATGAGGTCAAAATGATAAAAATGCTGCTAAATCAATATCAATATTGAGACCATTTGGATTCATGGTTTTTAGTTCACATATCCAAAAAGTCTCCCTTTGGGATAGACGTTTATTCCTATCCCCCCCCCCCCCCTAATATCAGTTGGTATGTGTTCTATTGCCATAGCCTTAAGTCCAGAAGGGTTACAATTGTGGATTTTTAGAAAATGTTGTGGGACACTATGGTTTTCTATCCCTTTGCTAATATTAAGAATATGTTCCCTCAATCTGGTTTTAAAGGGTCTTGAAGTTTTTCCTACATATTGGAGGCCACATGGGCTCTCCAAAAGGTATATCACAAAGCTGGTGCTACAGTTAATAGTGCTTTTAATTTTATAATTTTTCTTTGTGTAATTGCTTGTGAATTCTTTTATTTTTATACCATATTTACACGCCTTGCATGTGGCGCACGGAAAGAACCCACTTAAATTGTCATTATGGGACTTACTGTGCTCTAATTGACGTGATACTGTAGGAGCTAGCTGTTTTTTGATATCGAGGGTTTTTTGGAAAATTAATTGAGGTTTAGTCGATAGGATATTTTTTAGTTCTGGATCCATTAGTAACAGATGCCAGTGCTTATTGAATATTTTTCTCACAGATCTATGGTCATCATTATATTTTGTAAAGAAGGGAACCACAAGTTGTTTTACTTCTCTCTTTTTTTATTGTTGGAGATAATATCTATGTGTTCTAGGTCTCTAACTTCATTGATAGCCTCTTTACAGGTATTCATGGAGTACCCCCTGTCAGTAAATATCTTAATTAGAATTTCTGCTTGTAAGTCGAAAGTTTCTACTTCTGTGCAATTTTCTACGAAATTGCCCTTCCAGAATATTTTTTGTCAATGGTGGGTAATGACAGCTGCTTGGCATGACATAGTTGTTGGCATCAACCTATTTAAAGAAAGTTCTGGTTAAAAGTTGATAATTTTTATGGTAAATTTCCAAATCTAAAAAGGTGATGGACTGTGGGAAAATTTGAATTTGAGATTTCTATTGTTGTGTTTAAGTATGTCTCAAAATCCTCTAGCTCTGAATCTGATCCATCCCATATAAAAATCACATCATATATATAACGCCGCCATAGGACCAGGTGCTCCTAGTATCTATTATGGGTCCAAATGGTATATTGTTCCCAATGGCCCATAAACAGATTGGCGGAACTCGGAAGAAAACCTGGTCCCCATGGCGGTGCCCTGCAATTCAATAGGTCTGTTTTCATTCTGATGAATATTACTGTTTAATTGAATGCTAACAATTTTCAACATATCCATATGTACAAATTTTTAAAATGTTTTTTAATGTTTTTTAACGTCTATTTATTGCTAGTAGATGAAGAATTTTAACACTGATTATTAAGAATTGACTTAAACAAAGAACTTTTGCTTTAGATACTATTCCCCTTAGGACCCAGCAATTCCCACGTCGCATGCCCTTTAAATAGTGTTTTCCGGTTTTTACTATCCTAACGGTCATAATACTCCTAAAGAAGCGGTCAGCTGACTGTGAAACGCGTTAAGTTATACAGCAGTTCACACAGAGATCACTCTAAGAACTTTTGTATGAAGCATGGGGTATCGTACGGGAACACGTGCCGGCATCATCTGTTCCATAGCTCCCATATCTGGTGAATAGCATTCCACTGCAAGCATGGGTCATTACATCTTTACCCCTGGATGCTGCACCATGTTTTGTTTTCTTTTATTTAGGGATCTTTTACCCATCGAAGATCCTACCCTGGACCTTTCCAATATACATATTTGCAAATATGTGTAACGAACATTTCTGCGTTTTGTTTTACAGATAGAATGGTGGTATTGTCTATTACTAGCAATCAATTTTGTGAAAACACAGCTGTGCCTGCTAAAAAAGATTAATAACTGATTGTCCAAACAAAAGGTTAAAGATTTAAAATATTACACAGGCAGCCATCGTGCAGAACTAGAGGTCACCTATAGTCCCTACCCTACATAAGCATCTTGAAAATTCAATATAGCCATGACATGGAAACCAGTGAAATACCCAATTCTATGTCACCGTCATCCATACTTTAATGGCTTCCCTGGGCTGAAATCTCCTCAGATAAAAGTAAAATTTACTTTAAAGCAACAGACTCCACTAGCTGTCCTACCTTGAACAGTCAGAGCTATGCTTCCTCCAGTTAACAAATAGAGTTGGTGTGGGTTATTGTTCAGTAGAATGCTTTTAAGAAAGTAACTACAATATAGAATTTTTTTTGGGTATACTCAATATCTTAGTGTCTCCCTCTCCCCCACACCAGTGTTCTATCTCCCTGTATTTTCTTTTTCTGTTGTTGTCCCATAAAAGGGTTATACAGTCTGTATTCTGTAATGTGACTGATTTATAATATACATCTGAGATGATTATTGCTGTAACCCTACCACCCCCCCTCTTTTACCCTATTTTTCATATATTCTTTAATAAAAAATTATTAATGGGAAAATATTTACTTAAAAAAACAGCAAACAAACCAGCCTTTACATAGCATCAATCCTGATCGCTCTCTACTCCAACCCCAGAGTGCAAGATTTTATCATTCTCAACATAGTGATAGGTGTGAACATAAGAACAATAGATCTGTAAAAACATTGATTCATCAAAAGTTGACTAAACAAGGTTTTATTTCTTTTCTACCTATTGAGTGCAATGATTTCACCATACAGGAATCTTCATATATCTTTAATATTCTCAGGAAAGCAGAATGGCTATGACCATATATGTAACACAAAGAATAATAATGCCCTCATCAGTATTATCCTACTCTTTAGGTCTTTTAAAAAGTAAAGTCCCTAACTTTAAAAAGACTATGCCTTATGTTAGATATCCTTAAATTATATAGTAATCATTATTAAGTGAAAACCCAAACATAATAAGTATTAATTTCTAAACTAGTAAAATAATTATTACATAATTCAGACATATGTTCCAGACCATAGCAATAACAAATTGTTTCTTAAAATAAGTGTGTGCAAAAACATAAAAACATTATAGCTTACTAAGTGATAAATAATGAATATTAAAATAATATGTTTTAGTCCCGCTATACGATTCATGCCTGATTAGATACCGCTTGTTTGCTGC
>WWET01001784.1:278513-302054 GCA_011038615.1 Limnodynastes dumerilii | reverse complement strand
TGGTAAGGCTGGCTGGACACAGAAAGTGGGGCAATAAGTCTGGTTGGACAAACAGAGAAAGGGGCAAATAAGGCTGACTAGACATAAATAAAGAGGGGGGAATAAGGATGGCTGGACACAGAAGGAGGGAGCAATAAGGCTGAATTGACACAGAAGGAAGGGGCAATAAGTCTGGCTGGCACAGAAGGTGGGGCAATAATACTGGTTACACAATCAGAAAAAGGGGCCAAGGCTGACTGGACACAAATAAAGAGGGGGAAATAAGACTGGTTGGACACACAGAAGGAAGGGTCAATAAGGCTGGTTGGATACACAGAAGGAGGGGGTAGAAAGCTGACTGGACACAGAAGGAGGGGTAATAAGGCTCACTGCAAAAAAAAAGGGAGGGGGGTGGCAAAAAGGCTGGTTGCACACAGAAGGAAGGGCAATACGGTGGACAGGACACAGAAAAAAGAGCATTAAGGCTGAATGGTCACACAGAAAGAAGGGGCAATAAGGCTAACTAGACACACAAACAAGGGCAATAAATTAGGCTGGGCTGACTAGTCCAACACACACAAGGAAGGGGCAGAAAGGCCGACTGTGGAGACACACACAAGGAGAGGAGAGTTTGGATGGCTCTAGAGATACACACATAATGGGGGAGATTGGATGGCTTTAGAGACGCACCAGAGGGTAGGAAAGGATGACAGTAGAGTCACACACAAAGGGGAGATTAAATGGCTGTAGAGTACTGACAGTAAGCACATTATTATATATATATGACATATCAGTAAGCACATTATTATATATATTATATATACAGTAACAAGATATACCATAGTATGTCTATGAGTATATATATATATATATATATATAGTAAATAGATTGAAATTTTATTTTCGTTGTAGGTGGGGGGCCCAAACTGATCTTTTGCACCTGGGCCCATGAACCTTAAGCTACGCCCCTGCACGCGTTTATTTTGTTGATTCTGCTCCCATGACAACGGGGGCGTGACTCATTACAGGCTGCTTCCGGGTTCCTTGAGAGCGCCTGTTTTTTGCATGAAACACAGAGGGGGTGTATCAGATGTTCATTCTTATTGGTTGGGTAAGCTATTTATACTCTTATTTTGCACTGTATTTTGTATGTGTCCTTGATGACAGTTGAATAAACTGAAACGTTGGACCAGAGACCTGTGCTGTTTTCATCATTCATTACTGGAGTGCCGCTCGTGTGGTGTACTATATTTTACAGGTGGGGAGATCCATCTCTATCTGTTGAGAAGGCACCTGGGACTTTTTACATCTTTCTTGACTTTGGGAGTGCCTTTGCATATTGGAAGAAAGGGCTGAGCTTCCAAAATACGTTTAAATAGCAGATTATCAAGGTGCCCAGTCTAGACGATCCTGCAGTTGTCCACGGTGTGTTTCAGCTACTGCTGTCTTGGACGTCCCAGCGGTGTTTCACCTTGGACTTTTCTTGGACCATTTCACCGGGATGCCTATTGGATATGGGGATATTAATATTTACTCTCCTGCTAGTGATATCTTGTGTTATCTTGTGATATCTTGTTTGCCTTTTTTCATGTTTCATTTCAGTCCTAATCAAACATTAGACATTATCGTATTTATTCTACAACTGCCATGGCCTTCCTCTATCTACCTGTGCTCCTGACCCCACCTGTTTGGTTACAACTTTGGGCTTGATCTTTAACAACATGGCAGCTGGACAGTAAGTGTGTTGAATTAAAGTTTATATGTAGGTAAGAACAATAATAAATATAATAGTTTACAAATGTTTTCAATAGCTTGCATTTACTGAGATCATTTGAACTACGGTTATATTCTCGTATGGAGTCAGCTAAGTTCCATTTCACATACAGTATGAACGAATAAAGATTTCTAAATGCTTAAAAATAATGCATTAAAATAAAATTAAGGCAAGCTGTATACATCTGCATCGATTCCTGTTCTTTTTTTATGCCCTCGTGAATGGCTCCTATAACTATTTAAATTTATTTCGATATAAATCTCTATAAAACCTTCTTGTAACCATTACATTCATCACATTTACTGCTATTCAAATACTCTAGCACTGTACAGGCAAGAGCTTAAAATAAGGACAGAACTAAAGCAAGATCAGCAAAATAGCCTTGAAAGATTATCTTAAAACAGGCCTGTATGGTATTTATATGCTTTAATTTAAAAAAATAGACTTTCACCGTTCTATATAACCAACAAATCTTGAAATCCATAAATTCCTTTCACATCTATTACTTCTGACAGTAAGTGTTATCATTTATGTGATGCCCTCTCAAACTCTTCCCCTCACAAATATGCCTTTGTCGGGAAATGTAAATCATTGCATCAATCATAATGTTTTTGTTGGGGCAGAAATGGAAAGTACAGTATTGACAAATGGTAATTTGTCATATGGCTGGATTGATGGCAAGATTTTACAGAAATAAAAAGAAAGCACCTCTGGTCATGCTTTGTTTTTTCTTTCAATTTAAATCATTACAATTCTAAAAGTGTATAGTGTATAAAATATCTGTACCAAACTTTTGTAACAAGAATGTGATGCAAGCTTTCTATTTAATATGTGATTTTAAGTAACCAGTCTGTTTACATTGGGCCAGATCCACACTTATTAAAGGGTGTGGTTCACAGGAACTATGTGTAGCTTTGTGACACATCTAGACAGCATGGATATCGTGACTGGTTCAATGGTGACCGGTAGGATTTTCCCCTAACCCTAACCTGGGATCATATTCACACTTAGGTAAGTGTAGAATCTCTGTGCATATTTTTTTAATCAGTTAAACTGCGCATTCCCAAAACCCAAATATATTCACAAAAAGCATTGCCGCCTGATTCACATACACGGATGTCTGCACGGAATGACACATACACGCATCGGCACGGAATGAGTCCTGCATGCATGGCTAGAGGGGCAACACCCTTAATGCAATTGAGCTGCACACGGGCTACTAATGTACAGAATCGGTGGTCCAACAGAGTTAGGACTGATTCACAAGCCGGAGTGCCTTGCATAAACTAACATACACATGGGAAAAGTTAAGTTTATTAACCATATTGTTTGCTGTGAGGCCATGCGTCTTCTTACTTAGTTGAGGCCACACCTGCTGAGCATATGTTTTTTAAAATGTTAAGTGCTAAGCGTCGTAACTATGCAATGAGTTTACGAACGCACACGGTTACTCTCAGAAAAGTTAGGCTAGGTTTTGCTGAGCGTAAGAAGGCAAAATTAATTCCGACCAATGAGATTGCCAAGTGAGGTGCATCGGAGGTACGCCGGCGTAAATATGCTACGCACATGAGTGTAGGTCTGGATCAGGCCCTATATGTATATCTATCTATATTGTATTTATAACTTCATGTGGTATGGATTTATGTGTTTTGTTAAGTATGTCATAATTTTTTCTATTTAAAGTTGTATTTTTAATGCTACTTTAGTTTATATATGTTAATGAGAGTACCTGCTGTTTTCAAAACAACAAGAATCATAATCAGAATCAGATTCAGAATCAATGCGTTTAGTTACCTATCTTTGAATCATAACCAATTTTAAGCACCTAAACGCACGGCCGATTCACAGCTAATTAAGTAAATTTAAATATACGCAGCAAAGACCTATGTGCTTACGTATGTGCCACTCCCAACACAGAGGGAGTGGTTAATCAGGTTCTTTATTTTCTCTGAATCGTTATTGCTCACGTGCATGTATAAATGTAAGTTTGCAATTTTACTCTTAACTGTGAACCAGAGCCCCCAACTCTAACCCTCCCATTCTATCAGCCTAGCCCTAACCTTCCTCTAACCTTAACCCTTTTTGTCCAACAGCCTAACCCCAACCCTCTTCTTTCTGGTGCCTAACCTTTCTTTCCTGCAGTCTAACCCTAACCAGAACAGTTACCTTGTCGAAATAAGGCCATTTGACATGGTACACATTCTGGAATGTAGCTTTTTTAATAGGAAAACCTGTCGGCAATGGTACTGCCTAAATTAAACTTTTGACTATATCATTGCCAAAAATTGACTGTTCACACTAACAACTGCACCCCTTCCAAATAACCACCCAACATACATGCATGCAGACACATTTTCACAATGTAGAAGAGTGTGATTTCATGCTAAAAGAATGGAACACATTACAATATATTCAAACATAATAGGGACAGATCCAGAGTTCCAGTGCTGCTTTGCTTAGAGCTTCACACAGTGGCAGCAGTGATCCGATGCTGGATCCCCACTGGAAACCCGTAAGCATGTAAAATGGGTATGAGTTGGAAGTCTGGATACAGAGGAAGGTGGTTAGCATGCCCAATTCACATACATCGAAATCAATTGGAAACGCTTCCACTACGACACTACATTGGGAATACGCCCTTGTGCATGCATGGTTGCAGAATGCAAGCCTTTTCTGGTCCTAGTGATCTAAAATGCCCCTATTGTGGAAGTCTGGATCTGGTCCAATGACACTTCGACAGAGTGGCTGGGTGTGTTAATGACAGACCTTTCCTCTACTCTCTTAGTCAATGTTCCTTCTTAATTTGTATGCATCAAGACACTTACTTGAGAGTTGTTACAATGCAAAGGCAAAAATATCTTAATTATGGAGTCCAGCGCTTGTGGATATCTCCAAATCTTTTTCTTGATGAGCCATTTCCAACAGTATTGAAGTCTGGTATAAATAGAAAAAGGAACCAAAGAAGCGCTGGTGAAAATTAAAGTACTAAAAGACTATAAAGTGGGATTAAATATGAATAATACTATTACTAATAGGCATACAGGTTAATAAACAAACCAAATGACCAAATGTAGATGTTCTAGAGAAAAAGGAAATAGTCCCATACAAGTTTTTCGCCTCTAGGTATATTATCCAATATTCCCAGTATCCACAAATGTTTCTCCTAGGTACCTTTCGTGTTGGTATCAAGAAAAAAGGAAACATAAAAATAATTATGTAGACTTTACTGTTTCAATCTGAACAATAAAACAATGAAAAGACAACAATGTATAAAATTTGACCACCCACGTGTTCAACCCCCAACTTCTGCCTCTATAGTGAATAAGCAAGACGGGAGGGCACAGTGAATGGCACTTCACAAATTCGAAGAAGTAGTCCCAGAGGAGATCGAAATGAAAATGAACCACTGCTTCCTCTGAGGCTGTAGCAAAGTGTCCAGACCAGCTAGATGGTAAAGTGTTCGGCAAAAGCATTGGTGACGATGCTGGCGGGAGACCGATTTGAAGTGTGGAAACTCTGGAAACTATTCTTAATGCGTTTCAGGCTCCAGCCCTTTCTCAAAAGTGTTCCCCGTAAGATAGAGACTCGATATTTAAAGGTCAGCTAGCCCTGAAATGGGTTGATCAGTAAAAACATTGGGCTCTATTTACTATTTTTTTTTTTTCTTCAGGGATCGATGCTGCTCCAGGCTTGCTTGTGCTCATGGCGAGCCTGGCAGATTCCCCTTTAAAATTTGCTAAAACTCACCCTTCTGCCGAGGTCCCTCGAAGTCCCACGATGTGCTCTGCATGCATTGCAAGCCACTTCATATCGAATGAAGTCCTGCGCAAGCTCAAATATGAAAAACCACTGCGCATACGCAGGGTCTTCATATTGGGGCTGGAATCTTCTGAGTCGGACGCATCTCCCGGACAGGTGAGTCTTATCTTTTTTAACCTTTTTTAATGTTTTTTGCTTTACTTTGTTTTTTTAATGACCGCATCCTCCTTTATGCCAGCGATCTCCCCATAAATGCCCCACTTTTCCACCCCCTAATAACAGTTATTAGGGGGAGGAAAAGGGGGGAATATGGGGAGATCACTGGTATGAAGTCACTAACGCCATCCTGAGATGGCGTTATTTTTACCTTCGGTGCCGAATGATAATTTGATAGAGGGATATTAAATTGCAATTAGTGCTGGCACCCGTTAAGATCAACGGGCCAGCGAAGACTTGTATCCAGCCTTGAGAGTGCATAGCATTCTAACCCAGTCTTGTTGTTAGTGCATAGCACTTATACCCAGTCTTGTTTAAACCCAGCCTTGTTGTTAACGCATAGCACTTATACCCAGTTTTGTCTAAACCAAGTCTTGTTGTGAGTGCATTGCATTCAATTCCCAGTCTTGTGTACCCAGTCAGTGGTCATTGCTTACTGTTCACAGCATTGATTATTTTGGCAGGTGTCCCGTGGTGCAAGCCTATTCACATCTCACTCTATTTCAAATCCTCCTTGACTGTAACTCCATCTGCATCCACACTCGGGACCATCCACATAATCCGCACGGTCTGTGCCCATCTAGTACAATCCCGCGTAACACACTGTGACTATACCCACTACTAAGAGATCATTTCGGATGGGAGTGGAATCATCCTGGGTGTACAGTTCCCGTGATATGCATGAATAACAAGAGGACACTATTGTGAGTAATAGAAATTATGTGTGATCGATACTCCATAAGAATGTACTATACTATCTCTTGAATTTCTTTTGATTCATGCATGATATTGACCTGATACGAATATTGGAAGGAAGAGAGGAGAAAACAAGGCTCTGAGATAAGCAGAAATAACAAGAAAGGGTTAGTTTTATAAGAACATATTACACAATTTTTTTCTATCTTTATGTTCTATGTGATTACTTTATATGAAAATTGAGAAAAGGAGGTCTTCAGGAGGGAATATTTATATCAGGAGAAGGTGTTCTCCTATAATAAGAAGGACTTTATTAACTTGATTCCCTTGGAGTTTGGAAAGACTGAACTAAGAAGGACACTGGATAATTTAATTTTATTAACTTTATTGAGTATATAAAGAAACACATAAGAAGTTATAAGGTGATTTATTGTGGGTATATTTTATTGTAGAAGCGCTGTTGGATAATCCTGTTGTGTATTTTTCATTTCATTAAAGGTATTAGGCTTTGCTATTGCATCCATAGGGGCGGAGTGAAAAACGCCCCGTCCACAGTGAAACGATAGCAGCTTAATAAGGAAGCGCAAGGAGTGTTATTGTATTTATATTTCTTAAGAACTAATGCCAACCAAGCATTGGTAAAAATTATAGCCATGATTTATAGTAGTGTTACCAGTTACACAGGCAATCCGTCAACGATGAATAAATAATATATACAAACTAGAGAGTTACTTATCTGCTCCAGGGACGGCGGAACCCGACGTAAGCGGAGTAAGCGTGGCAGGAGGACATCAAGCCAGAGAGACGCTTCCCTCTCGCCACAATCTTTCGCTGCCACTGGTCCCGTCACCAGAAAAAAAAAAAGTGACTTACTTATATTGCGGCGCCGGCGTTCTTCTTCTTCCGTCCATACTCTTCCCTGCTCCCTTCTCACTGATGTCATCACGCACAACGTTTTGGTGATTAGTGAGGAGCAAGCAAAGAGGAGCCAGGACGGAAGAAAGCAGAAGGACAAAGTGAATGTTATGAATACCTGAGGCTTGATACAAGGATTGCAGAGGCCAATATAAGAGATAGAGGTTTATTGCAGGTAGCAGAGTAACAGAACAGAACTGAACCGTAATAACAGAGAATCACTATACATAAGTGCAAGGTAACAGATACCAGGTAAATACACAGATATCAGACAGGGTTTACAGGTATGGGATTCTAGGTAATACAAAGGTGAGAAATAAAAGGTATCAGGCAGGGTTTACAGGTACAGACACTGGTACAAAGGACAAAGATCAACAACATAAACAAGGAACCTGAAAGAGCAAGCAGGAATGGAGACAAGTGGAGGCAGATTCAGAAACACGGCAGAGACCAGCAAACTAACACACAAGAAGCAGGAAATAGGAAGTAGTGACCCACACCTGTGCTCTGGAATCATGGGAAAGATAACCCCAGAGCACAGGTGTAGAATAACGAGCACATAACAAGATAGTCCCAGACAGGGTGCACAACAGCAACCTCAAGGGGCAGGTAATAGAAATATCCACAATAGAATAACTAATCCAGGTCTGGCCCTATGGGCAAAACAAGATACAGCAGTCCAGGATGTAACAGTGAAGGTATAACAAAAGAGGAGAATGGTGATTTTTAACAAAGGGGGCATGGGCACAGCATGGTGATGTTTATTAAAGTGGGCATGGGCACAGCAGGGTGATGTTTATTAAAGGGGGCACACTGGATACTGGGTGCTGGATACACATGATGGGAGATAATAGGTGCTGGATACACATCATGGGGGAATACTGGGTGCTGGATACACATGATGGGGGATGCTGGAGAGACATGATGGGGGATAATAGGTGCTGGATACACATGATGGAGATACTGGGTGCAGGATACACATGATGGGGATACTGGGTGCTGGATACACATGATGGAGGATACTGGGTGCTGGATACACATGATGGGTATACTAGGTGCTGGATACACATGATAGAGATAATAGGTGGTGGATACACATGATGAAGATACTGGGTGCTGGATACACATGGTGGAGGATACTGGGTGCTGAATACACATGATGGGGGATAATAGGTGCTGGATACACATGATGGGGGGTACTGTCTGCTGCATACACATGATGGGGGATACTGGGTGTTGGATACACATGATGGGGGATAATAGGTGCTGGATACACATGATGAAGGATACTGTCTGCTGGATACACATGATGGGGGATACTGAGTGCTGGATACACATGATGGGGGATACTGAGTGCTGGATACACATGATGTGGGATAATAGGTGCTGGAAACACATGATGGGAGATACTGGGTGCTGGATACACATGATGGGGGATACTGGGTGCTGGATACACATGATGTACTGAGTGCTGGATACACATGATGTGGGATAATAGGTGCTGGAAACACATGATGGGAGATACTGGGTGCTGGATACACATGATGGGGGATACTGGATGCTGGATACACATGATGGGGGATAATAGATGCTGGATATACATGATGGGGGGATACTGGGTGCTGGATATTAACCCCTATCTGGTCCCAGTGTTGACTATGCTTGCATTTTATTTTGAAATATACCAGTAGCTGCTGCATTTCCCACCCTAGGCTTATACCCGAGTCAATACGTTTTCACAGTTTTTTGTGGTAAAATTAGGTGCCTTGGCTTATATTCGGGTCGGCTTATACTCGAGTATATACGTTAATTTACAGCACCTGAGCATCTGGGATATAAGGACGCTCCTAACTAACTCAGGTGCTGGTCATTCTACCTTGTTAGCCCCTTGTTCATTCCTGCCTTGCTCACTGGTGATTCAGCTCCCCTTGCTCTGTTTGTTGGCAATTCCTTGTATTCTGGTATTTATTCATGTTCATTTGTATGTTTGTTTTTGGGTTTTCCTTGTGCTCTAGTGTTCATTGTTATCTGGACTCCTGTTTGTATCTCAGTATATTGTATCATTGTTTCTCAGTTACCTTTGTGCTCCAGCTTCTAGTGTTCTGGATTATTACTACCTTGTGCCCTCTGATTTCAGTTTATATTTCTTAGTGTTTATAGCCTGTAGGTTTTGTATTGTTCCTGGTTTTGCTATTATTGCTCCAAGTTCACATTCTCCTTTTACTTGTATTCTGTTGTTTGCACTAATAAATACTTTTGGTTTATTCACTCTTGCCATCTGGTTACTAGTGCTTTGTTTCAACTGGAGCTGTCTTCTAGGGATCGAGACCTGCTGGGTAACCTGCCGCACAAATTTGTCCTCACCACTAGAGGCTCCAGAGAAGACCAGGCCCAGTTAGATTCCACTCCCTGGGAGCAGTTCCATAACACCAATAATCCCTCTCATGTCTCCCCATCTTCCAAATAATCCCCTCATGTCTCCACAGCCTCCAAATAATCCTCTTCATGTCTCCCGTCAGCTTTTTAAATAATCCCCTCGTGTCTCCCCAGCCTCCAAATTATCCCCTCATATCTCCACAGCCTCCAAATAATCCCCTCATATCTCCACAGCCTCCAAATAATCCCCTCATATCTCCACAGCCTCCAAATAATCCCCTCATATCTCCACAGCCTCCAAATAATCCCCTCATATCTCCACAGCCTCCAAATAATCCCCTCATATCTCCACAGCCTCCAAATAATCCCCTCATATCTCCACAGCCTCCAAATAATCCCCTCATATCTCCACAGCCTCCAAATAATCCCCTCATATCTCCACAGCCTCCAAATAATCCCCTCATATCTCCACAGCCTCCAAATAATCCCCTCATATCTCCACAGCCTCCAAATAATCCCCTCATATCTCCACAGCCTCCAAATAATCCCCTCATATCTCCACAGCCTCCAAATAATCCCCTCATATCTCCACAGCCTCCAAATAATCCCCTCATATCTCCACATATATATATATATATATATATATATATATATATAGTGGAGACCAGGACACTATTGTATAGTGGTGACTATGATTTGCGTTGTTTTATTGTGGTTACAATTGTGTTGTATGATGACGTTTACTATAATCTAGGATGGTCACTGGTGTCAATTTCAAATTGTTAAACAGAAGGGCGCAAAATTAATGTTTGCAGGGAGGTGCCGAACACCCTAGCACCGGCCCTGTTTACTAAGGTAGTGGGGTTTACATAGTCTGACGTCCATTATATACGCTCTTGTGTGATTGATTTCCTGTCTAAACTGCTAGATCAAAGGGGATCAGAGTGGAGATGGTGGTATTTATAGGGAATTGCTTTCAAATACCATCACTTAACTTAATTAGTAGTCCAAAAGTCAAAGTAATGCCTGCAATTTCTGTATAGTGGATGAAGGTTTATACCTCCATTCATAATATTAGTAAGTGAATATTGCTGTTCCAACCAGACTTCAAAGAAGGTGAATAAGAGGAAAAGTTATTTTTAATAGTAATTTTAAGTATCGTCCAGAGTGTCCTGTAAGAAGGTTTGTTTAGGTTGCCATTATTGCGGTAATTACCTTTCTACAATATCCATTCACAGTTTTAAGGCCATAAAAGTCTTTGATATTTGATAGATTGCACTTATTCATTTTGATGAAGTGGACTAGTATGGAATTGGAATCCAGGCTCTTTTTTACGGGTGTTCCAGTCACCCTTCCATGAGGCATCCTATAGTTCTCCCTACATAATGCTTCCCATGTGAACATTTAAATGGTTTAAGTTATAATGGCTTTGATTTCTTCCAAGAAATGTATCTCCTTGGAGAAGCTAAGATTAATGTTCCAGTTGTTACAACTGAGATGAGGGTAGAATTGTTTTAGTGAGTGGTTATTGCCTTTTCATATAAGTATGACGTTGTCAATATAGTGATCCCAAATAACTAGGTTTTCCAAAAGATCACCTTCCTTCCACATGTGAGTTTCCTCCCAGTGGCCCGTGATTCACATGGTTAAGGGCAAAACAGGTCCGCCTAGCTCTGTCATTCTTGGGATGCAGAAGAAACTGTTAATCAATATGAAGTTGATTACATTTAAAAGGAACTTTTCAATTCATCTGACATTTTTTCATCCAGGAAATGGCAGACTGGCTGTAGTCCTTTTTTATGTTCTATTATACAATGTACTCAAATTGACTGTGACTACTGTGTATTCTAAGAGTGTGTAGATTGTCTTGAAGGTATGCGTTTGTGTTCTTGACCACTTTTTGAAGGCTATGATCCATGAAATAGAACAAGTGGAGGTGGCTGATTCCACCTCCTGTTACAAACACAGTATTCCAGGTGGCTCTATTGCATTCTGGTGGGTCTTGAGACAAGGATAAATTCCTTTTGTTGATGTATCTTTTTTAAACAATACAAGTAGGTTAAAAAGTTTACTCATTACTCTGGTAGTGCGATCTCCCATTGGTGATTTGTTTGTTTCCTGGTCCAATAGCTGTCTTTTTATTTCTCTTTTTCTTTTTCTACATCCATTATAACCACACCACCTTCTTTATTCACTTATTTTACTACCATTTCCTTTGGATATGTTGTTTATACACTTGGAAGATATGTGTATTTTGTTTAATATAATCTTTCACAAATTTTTCAATTTTTCAATTTTCATGCAATCAGTGGATCTTTGCAGTTGTTTGTATTAAAAGCAACAGCAGGTCGTAAGTTTTGATCAGTTGATAGTGATCATCCTATACTGTAACTTGTAATAATAAGCATTGCCCACTTGTGAGCATAACCCAGTCTCCATGTTGGAAGCTATGAGGAGTGTCATTTATTGAAGTCCACATCTAAAGGATTGCATTCTGGTTGGGTCAGTTGTATGTGATCACAGCTCATGAAATCAGAGGTTTTATGATCCAAACACAACGAAAATGGACATTTATTGGAAGCCTTAAGCTGGCCACACACTAGAGCGATTATCGTCACAGCATGAAATTTCTGATAATTCTGCCGATTTTTCCTCTAGCGGCAGGTAGCGATATCGGTGCCATACACTATGCGATAATTCGTCCGATATTTTAAAAGTGAAAAAAAAAGCACGATTTTTAATTGCCTTTGTCGGTGGGGAAGATATCGTTCTTGACCACACACTAGGCGATTATCGCCGCATGTTTTACAAAAGGGGCCGTGACAGAGGTTGATTGACAGCAGCATTTGAAGTTTTTTGGCAGAAAAGGAAGGTCGAAAATTCTTTGCGGAAGTCGAAACTTCGTCATTTCCTGTGACTCTCATTGTGAACAGCCTTTGTTAGCATCGTCTGTGAGCAGCGTTTGCGAGCATCGTCTGTGAGCAACCTTTGTCTTTGCAAAGTGATATTACTTTTTTGATCGGTAAGTGGAAGCGTGTTCACACACTGTATATTGCTTTATGTAATTGTATGAAGTAAAGTTTGTGTGCCTGTGTATTGTTTGCATATAGTTCTGTGTGTGTTTCTGTGTGTCTGTGTGTGTGTGTGTATTGCATGCTATGTGTGTCTGCTTATAGATCACAGTATGTTTTCCTCCATATACAGCACCATGTGTGTGTATTGCATGCTATGTGTGTCTGCTTATAGATCACAGTATGTTTGCCTCCATATACAGCACCATGTGTGTGTATTGCATGCTATGTGTGTCTGCTTATAGATCACAGTATGTTTTCCTCCATATACAGCAGCTTGTGTGTGTATTGCATGCTATGTGTGTCTGCTTCTAGAACACAGTATGTTTGCCTCCATATACAGCAGCTTGTGTGTGTATTGCATGCTATGTGTGTCTGCTTCTAGAACACAGTATGTTTGCCTCCATATACAGCAGCTTGTGTGTGTATTGCATGCTATGTGTGTCTGCTTCTAGAACACAGTATGTTTGCCTCCATATACAGCAGCTTGTGTGTGTATTGCATGCTATGTGTGTCTGCTTCTAGAACACAGTATGTTTGCCTCCATATACAGCAGCTTGTGTGTGTATTGCATGCTATGTGTGTCTGCTTCTAGAACACAGTATGTTTGCCTCCATATACAGCAGCTTGTGTGTGTATTGCATGCTATGTGTGTCTGCTTCTAGAACACAGTATGTTTGCCTCCATATACAGCAGCTTGTGTGTGTATTGCATGCTATGTGTGTCTGCTTCTAGAACACAGTATGTTTGCCTCCATATACAGCAGCTTGTGTGTGTATTGCATGCTATGTGTGTCTGCTTCTAGAACACAGTATGTTTGCCTCCATATACAGCAGCTTGTGTGTGTATTGCATGCTATGTGTGTCTGCTTCTAGAACACAGTATGTTTGCCTCCATATACAGCAGCTTGTGTGTGTATTGCATGCTATGTGTGTCTGCTTCTAGAACACAGTATGTTTGCCTCCATATACAGCAGCTTGTGTGTGTATTGCATGCTATGTGTGTCTGCTTCTAGAACACAGTATGTTTGCCTCCATATACAGCAGCTTGTGTGTGTATTGCATGCTATGTGTGTCTGCTTCTGAAGCACAGTATGTTTGCCTCCATATACAGCAGCTTGTGTGTGTATTGCATGCTATGTGTGTCTGCTTCTAGAGCACACTATGTTTGCCTCCATATACAGCATCTTGTGTGTGTCTAAAGACATACAGTCTCTTTGGCAGCACATACGTTTATATGTTTGTAGATATAGTTTTTCATTTTAATCTATGTATGTTCTATCTTTTCTAGATATGGATGTCGTTTACAGTCAATCGCGTGCAATGCTTGCACTATCTCCTCTTGGTGTAGAGCATGACCGTCAAATGACAAGAAGGAGGAAGAGGACTATGAGGCCCCGTCGTTTCTGGTCCAAAGATTGGCTGCTGCAGCGTGATTTGTTGTCACATATGCTGGTTGCCGAGATCTGTGAGAACAATCCAGATGATTTCCGCAATTATCTGCAAATGGATGACGAGACCTTTGGCCAACTACTGGAAATTGTGACTCCAGCAATCACCAAGCAAGACACCAAATTGAGGCAAGCTATTTCGCCTGAACAGCGTTTGGCGTCGACTTTGCGGTTTCTTGACACTGGGAGATCATTTGAGGACCTGAAATTTATCAGTGCCATCTCTGCTCAGAGTTTGGGTCAAATCATCCCAGAGACATGTGAGGCCATAATCCATGGATTGAAAAAGGATTACCTAAAGGTAAGCTAACTGTCGTGTCAACTTTTTAATTTCAACTCCACAGGCATACATTGAACACAACCAATTATTTATTAATAAATTATAAATTTTATTGGTATAAACATGTGCAAAACGTAACGTAATAAATAGGTATAACTTGGGATTTTAAACCGGAAAGTGCAAAGTTTAGGGTAACAACTTTAAAAACAAAACAAAATACATACAAACTATTCTAGGTTATAATACAGGGGATTTTCAACTGGGGAGGGTGTGGATAGAGCAGCCTCATGCGATGAGGATGATCTGGGTGTGGAGGTGACATTGTGTGGGTAAGGATAACGTGGGGGAACATATTGGGTTTGGTAAGGTGGGTTGTAGATAGGTTGAAAGGAGTGCTGTGTGGGTACGGAAGGAGGAGGGGTGGAAGTTATGGTGCTCCTCTTGTCCAGCATTCCTCTTCTCCCTTTATACAGCGCCTCGTTAATCATGCACTCCGTCTCCTCTCGGAATCTGGGTTCCATCTCTCTCAGTTTACATGACACATTCAGGCCCACAGCATCAAAACTGTCCAGTTGTTTATCAAAACACCGCTGCGCTGTCTCCAGAATGGCTTTGCTCACACTATCTTGTGGCTCACTATCGGTGCGTGCCCTTTTCTTTGCTCTTGCGAGCGGTGTCTCCTGTCTCCTGAACGTTGCAGCTGGGGAACTGGTGGCAGGCTCACTTGTCTGGGAACAACCTGCTTGGGATAGCATTGTGTCCTCCACAAATAAAGATGGCTGCAAAATAAAAGAAAAGTCATATGAATATATGTACTTTATTAACATATGGTAATTATTTTTCCTTTTGCTTTACACTTTCCTACATGCGAAGAAGAATGGTTAGCTATCGCTGAGGATTTTTACCAGAAGTGGAATTTCCCTAATTGTGGAGGTGCCATCGATGGAAAGCATGTGAGGATTACCCCACCAGCCAATAGTGGATCATTCTACTTCAACTACAAAGGATTTTTCAGCGTGATCCTCATGGCCATTGTGAATGCGAACTATGAATTTATTTTTGTGGATGTTGGGAAGAATGGAAGGGTGTCAGATGGTGGAGCATTGGAACAAACTGCATTTCATAGTCTGATGCGCAGAAATCAATTAAAACTACCCCCTCCCTCCGACACAATCAACAATATGAAATTTGTGTTTGTGGCGGATGAGGCTTTTGCGCTACATCCTAATGTTCTACATCCCTTTCCACAAAGACTACTCACGCCTGAGCGGCGCATCTACAATTACCAGCTGTGTAGAGCAAGGCGTGTAGTAGAAAATGCTTTTGGAATATTAAGCAATACATTTAGAATATTCCACACAAGCATTAACATTGGCCATGAGAAATTGTGCAAAGTTGTGATGGCATGCTGTGTCCTTCACAACTTTTTACGCTGCAAATCCACACAGCGAGCATCTCCAGACGCAACGGACACTGTGGACTTTCCTGATGAGTCAGAAAGATGGACATCTTTAAATAATTTAACGTTGCGCAACAGTTCTGTGGAAGCCAAAGTGAATCGGACTGCTTACGTAGAATATTTTAATGGTGTTGGTTCTGTTGCATGGCATAATGAAATGGTAGTTTAGCTTTATTACTGAAAAATGTGTTATAATGTTTCACCTGCTATGCAATGTGTTAATAAAAAAGTTTTTTGTTTAAATCACTATTGGTGTAATTAATGTCTTGGGGTATACTTACAATCCCAGTATCTTCCGGGCTGTCATCTACAATGTCATCCAGGCTTCCGAGGGAGTGACTTGGAGTTTCAGTGTCAGCCGTGAAGTTCAGTAGATGGTAATACCACAGTTTAGGGGTATAGACTTCATCTGTTCCCGCCCCGGATTTCTTTGACTCCATGGGCCTGATCCAGCGTTACGAAAATTCGCACGACGGGCGAATGCGAACGTACGCTCGGGCGTATCAACCTACACGCCCCTAGCACTCCCATAGTAAAGTCCCTGCTTACGGCGGCTATACCCTACACTGGGTACGACCGTCGGCCGTACGAAAATTCGCAGAAAATACGCTGAGAAAATACGCTTAGCACGCCCATACTGTACAATTTAAATGGCTATCCCCGCCTCCCAGTAGTAAAACGGGCGCCCAGCCGACCATCGTAAAAAAAATACGCCCCGCGAGCGAAAAATACGCTAACGATACGCCCGCTATTCGCTCATGACGCTCGGGCGACAGGAAGCTGTCATACTGGGCATGCGCATTGCGAATTTTTTGCCGAAAATTCGCATACGCTCGTCGTACGCTCGCTTGCGAGCGTTGCTCTGGATCAGGCCCCATGACCTTATTGTGCTCCTTTTTATACACGGTGCGAATGTTTGAAATCTTGTTCTTCACAAAATCCACATTCGCCTTTGGATAGTACGGTCTGCACACCTCAATCATGGCTTGCATAGCAGCGGCCCTTTTCAACTTGTTAGAGTACTCCGCTGACTTCACTTGCCACAGACAGGGATGAGACTGGTAGGCCTCAATAAACTCACACAGAAATTCTTTCTTCTCAGATGCCATTTCTGCAAAGTAAATATTTAGTATTAATAAAAAAACATTTAAATAATACATAGCTGTAAATCATCTTTACATACATGCATACTTGCAACCATACATACATGCTCTGTGTTTCAAAAGGTAAAAATAGATTATATTTATATATGTACTGGATGCTAGCATCATAGACATTGCATTTTAACACTGTACATGCGCATTGTACAATGCTGCTCACAAAAAAAATTTCTGCAAAAAAAAAATAAACTATATACTAAACTATATCCTAAAATATTTTTTAAAAAACCATCAGGATATTGCATTTACTATTTTATAAAAAAAAATGTACAACTATAAAACAGCTGTAGAAAGACAACTATCACATACATACATACATACATACATACATACATACATGCATACATACAAACATACATTCCCACCCTTATGAAGATAAAGAAACCTTCTCACATTCTTTGCTTCAATCACACATAGTACAAAACACAAGCATAGTGCCATCGTACTGTAATGGTGACATATTTACACGTACCTCTGTAACGAATCTCCGTAAGGTAAAATCACACGAACTTTCGAACGATCCTCTCCAGCGATGAATGTTCGGCAGAATGTCCCGGAAGGTCTGTAACAAAGAAAGTTCCACTGTACAGTGTTGCTCCTCCTTCGGCCAGCCCTTCAAGAGCGTTTTCGTGGGAAAAACAGTAGAGGGTGGCGGCCATGTCTGAGGGTAGCATGCCAACAGATAGTCCCCTTAAAAAAACTTCCAAACAGGCAATGGAGTACAAAAAAGCTTTGAAAAAAGTTGTGACAGACAAAAAAAGCAACCCCATAACCCATGAAGAAACTGAACTGCTTGTCCGGTATTTCGATAAATGGGACTATGATTGCACCCAAAAAGTTTACCCATCTGTAAATGTACGAAAACGAAAAATATTGCGTCATATAATATTAAGTCATAGCTATTTTCCATGTAAAATTTGGCCTGAAAAGGAAAAAACAACAGATCCGAAAGAGGTGGTCCGACCTAAAAAGGAAAGAGCCAAGAAGCTTAAGAAACTTCGTGCATTAATAAAAAGTATGTCACAGTCAATATTATCCAACGCAGTTGTCCATAGTTTTCCATAATATAATGAAGTTCAATAACAATCTATGTTTTTCATGCACATATAGGGCGCATACAACAGGAGCAGGACACACATCCCAAAGTCTCAGCTGAGGACAGAGAGGCTGTTTGTGAAGACAAGATTCACAAGAATGAAGGTAAATATTTCAAAACTATAGTCCAGACATTACAGGTGCAGCAAAGGCATATTCCACAAAAGTTCTTTTTACTTTTTAAGATATTGAAAACAACACGGAGGGCCACACACCAGAGGTCCAGATTGAGAAGGAGGTCCAGCTTGAGGAATCAGATGCTGTCCAAGGTACATTGTGCAGAAAATTGTATTGGTCAAAGTTCAGGGTATATAGTTTTTGGATACCATTGTAATCCAAGGTATGCTTTTTCAGATCCAGCTTCCATAAGCAATTTTGGACGCAATCAAAGCCAAATGATAAGCAGCACTGCAGAAGGTATATTTTTACAAAAAAATGGCATGGCTGTAAAACGTATAGTCCAGGGGGGTTATCCTTTACATTAAAACATGTAAAAACATGTAAAACATTAAAATTTAAAATATGATATCGATGAAATCTAACAACATACAAGTCTATAAACTATATTAACTATCTAAACACAAGGGGAACTTTAAAGATAACTATGACAACTATATACAAAAATAACTGAAAAAGGGAACCTAAACTATATACAAAAAAAAGATCAGAATATTACATTAACTATTGCATTAAAAACTTTCTAAAACATCAAATCAGTATAGACAAAAAGCAAAAAATGGGCTATTTTGACAGTTCTTCTCCGCCTACAGATCCAATTGTCATTTCTGATGGCAGCACTGTCAGTGAAAGCAGCGTGGAAGGGGTTAAAGATAAAGGGCAGCAAACTGACAAATCCAACTATCCGAAAAATATGGAGAGCATTGACAAAATGGTGCATGACTGCATTGCTACTGCAAACATCATCAGAAGACACCAAATAGTGATGCAAGTTAAGATGGCAAGGCTGCTGAAGTTTGTGCAGAGTGTCAAGGAGGATTAATAATGTTTCCAGTCTCCATGTCCATGTTAAATAGTTGTTTTTTGGGGGCTTTTTTTCTGATGTTGGTGCTTCGGTGCTGCCATTCTTTTATTTAAATGTTTATGACATTTTTCGTTACTGCATTTCAGTGCAATAAAAAAATAAAGCTACCTAGGCAAGTTGCCTTGATGATTGCCAACAAAATAAAAAATCTTCGTTTGCAACTTTTTTTGTAGTTCATATTGTTTATTTCATCTGTCTTTAATGGTAAACCATATATATCTTGGGTCATTTTGTAGTTATACATGTAGTTTGGGTAACGGTAGGCAGACGAACATTCGTGCGCAGCTGCACATAGCAATAAGGTCATAGCTTTCTTTTCCAGACATGCAGGTACTTCATTCTGTAGTTATTACAAGGCCCCAATCTTGAATTACGGGTCACGTGAGATAAACAGGAAGAACGCTATCTACATCAGCATAGCCACATCCTACAGGGGTGGGGATAAAGTCAGAAAAAATCGCCAGCAAAATTAACGATTATCAGAAATGCCCACACACTGTCCGATATTGCAAACGATAAACGATAATTTTTATTGCAAACCACCCAATCGGATGATCGGACGGCAGCCATTTTGTTTGGATTATCGGCCGTTTCTGACAATAATCGGCACCGTACACTACAGCGATAATTCGACCAATTCACGATAATTCAAAGATCGGAACGATAATCGCTCTAGTGTGTGGCCAGCTTAAATCTGGTCCAAAGTCGAAGCTATACACTGTTCTGCATGGAAGGAAGTTGCTGAAATAGTGCTTTGGTCATTAATATGGATCTAATGTCAGCCTAGTACTGCCTGAAATGATAGCTACACTAACTGCATGGTGGTCTTGTAATCTTTTATGGCATGATATGAACCTCTTCACCCCTACATCAACCGGTTTACAAATCCTGCAACTGCCCCTGTATCTGTTCATGAGACCAATTTCTATTTCTGTGAGAGTGGAGAAATAGCTTAGAATGTAGAATAATGTAGAAAAAATGTCACTTATACAGCAGAGGACAGATGCTAGTTTCTAACACATTTTGCAGTTGGTATCATCATAATATTCTTCAAAACAGCAATCACTTTTCAAAATGTAATTGAAGTAGAAATGATCACAGGCATAATATCATAGCTGTGTGTTATTGTGTAATTGAGGCACACATCAGATTTCTAGCACAATATATTAAAGCATAATTCACTGATGTCTTTGATATTAAATCTAAATCTATACTGAGAAACGACAAATGTGCTTATATATCTGTGATAATAGAATGTGACACCTTTAAGTTTTATTGCTTTCATCGCAGCTAGTCTAAACATTGGATAATATTATAAGAATGCCAAATGTTTCACTAGGTAATTACTTACTAGTATATTCTTGTGGAATGATTCAGTACAGATGGGGTCTTGTAATTTTAAAAAAGATTAATGTGTTTGTTACATGTAATATGTATGTAAATATGTTGTTGTTAATCAAAGTGTACAGCTTAAATAAGTTTAAACAATGATGTTTAAATATGCATTCTGCAGGTAAAACTTAATTTAAAAGAAAGCATGCTGCTTGCACATGACATCATACAGAGTAATAGTATGCATTGCAAAGCATGCAATCATAGTATTCAAATGGATAAATGTATAATACATATGAAAGTTAACTGACATTTATGTTTGTGGCTCTGTAATTCTTTTCTGAATGGTATGTCCATACTATGCATAACATGGTTGTCGACTCTCCCGGTATGTCCGGGAGACTCCCGGAATCCTGGGAGATCTCCCGGACTCCCAGGAGAGCACCCTTTTCTCCCGGAGATGGTACAATGTCTGGGAATAGTATTTTTCCTGGACACTGTATTGTCATATACACAGTGTCCAGACCGCTGCGTATGTGGGGGATAATGTGTGGATATAGTATGTGAGGGGGGGTAATGTGTGGTTATAGTATGTGAGGAAGAAGGGGATGATGTGTGGTTATAGTATGTGAGGTTGTAATGTGGGGTTATAGTATGTGAGGGGGGAGGGGGTAATGTGTGGTTATAGTATGAGAGGAAGGAGGGGGTAATGTGTGGTTATAGTATGTGAATGGGGATAATGTGTGGTTATAGTATGTGGGGGGATAATGTATGGTTATAGTATGTGAGGGGGGTAATGTATGGTTATAGTATGTGAGGGGGTAATGTGTGGTTATAGTATGTGGAAGGGTAATGTGTGATTATATTATGTTGGGGATAATGTGTGGTTATAGTATGTGGGGGGTAATGTGTGGTTATAGCATGTAGGGTGGGGGTAATGTGGTAGTGATCTGTGTCTGGGAATTTCTTGTTGAAAAGGTGGTAACCCTAGAATTCTCCTGTCCCAAAAAGTGCTTTGCGCATGCGCCGGATGATGCCACCAGCGGGATGACACGCCAGATGACGTCACCTATGCGCTGTTCATGATATGCCTGCCAGAAGACGCAAACCATGAGGGTTAGGAGAGACGCAAACCATGCGGAGCTAGGAGAGTCGGCAAGTGAGCTAGGAGAGTCGGCAAGTGAGAAGTCAGAAGAGCGCTGCGGAGGAGGAAGGAAAGAGGGACAAAAAGGTAAGTAAAAAGGAGAGAGGCTGGAGAAACATGGTGGGGAATACTGAGGGGAGCTGAAGGCACATGATGGGGAATACTAAGGGGGGCTGGAGGCACATGATGGGGAATACTGAGGGTGGGTTGAAGTTACATGATGGGAAATACTGAGGGGGAGTTGGAGGCACATGATGGGGAATACTGAGGGGGGTTGGAGAGCGGAGGAAGGAGAGCGGGACACAAAGGTAAGTAAAAAGGAGGGGGGTTGGAGAAACATGGTGGAGAATACTGAGGGGAGTTGGAGGCACATGATGGGGAATACTGAGAGGGGGTTGGAGGCACATGATGGGAAATACTGATGGGGGCTGGAGGCACATGATGGGGAATGCTGAACGGGGCTGGAGGCACATGATGGGAGATACTGAGGGGGGCTAGATACTTTGCAGGACACTCATACACAAACCCAGATGATGCAGGGACCACCCCCCGGCGACACAGGAACCACCACCCCCTCCCCGGCAACACAGGGACCGCCCCTATGCTTTTTACTTTTCTCCCTGAAATGATTTTTCAAAAAGTTGGCAAACATGATGTATAATCTTTACAAATCCACATATTGCAAAAGGACAATGGGCTGGATCTAGACTTAAGTAAGTGCTTGAAATTAGTTACTCCTGGGCTAAACCATGTTGATTGCAGGGGGGGTCATATTTCATCTGTTTCAAACAGTATTAGAGCTGAGAGGTGATGTTTCCTATCCCAAGTCTAAATAACAGTGTGATAGTAAAGCTGATCAGTATCTGTGTGCAGTAAGCAATTCAAAGATATATCCCTGCATGCAAAGAATACAATTTACTTGACTGCATCTGTGGGGGTGTCTCCACATGTCCAACCTGGGACACCTTATCACAAGATGATAGCAAGTTACACAAAGGGACTAACTTTTTCAGTCAGAAACATAGTTGAAAATGGATACAAGTTAATTTAAGTAAATGATCATTAAGAATCATCATCATCTGCCATTATAAAAATGGCCACGTTTTTCTGTGTGTTTAACAAATAAAGTTATGTGCAGCCATGCCAGGCCCTCTAAGGTTTACTTGCAGAAAATGACTGCTGTGTTAATGGTAAGCAGTGTCACATTGGCAGGTAGTGGTCATGTGCTGTTTAAGGGAACTGAGATCCGCATTAGGGGCCTCATTCACTAAGCTCGATTTGGCCCAAATCACGTGATTTTGAGCTTCAAAATCGCCAAAGGCGATTCACTAAGCTCAAAATCACGCGATTTTAGTAATTTTTAAATCGCGGGTCCGCAAATCGCGGTCCCGACTTTTTTCAATTACAAACATACAATGTTTGTAATTCACTAAATGTGATTTCACCGAATCGCGGTGAAATCGCATTGAAATAAAAAAAACATAAATTCGCCTCTATAGAGGGGCGAATTTATGTTTTTTGGGCGGTACGCGGCCATTAAAACACATGTCTGTATAACAGACATGTGTTTTTTTGTTGACAAATCCTAAGTTCTGCATGTCTGCAATGTGTAGGCATGCTGTAGTCATTGAATTACAAGGATCAGCAAAGGTGATCGTTGTAATTCTTTGGTTACAGCATGGATACAATTGTATCAATGCTGAACTGCGTGTCGCGTCTGTGTAAAAAATAAATAAATAAATAAACCCTTTTAAAAATTAAATAAAGTGTTACATATGTAAATAAAATAGTCA
>WWET01001784.1:249799-274035 GCA_011038615.1 Limnodynastes dumerilii | reverse complement strand
AGCAGGAATCCAAGTAAGACAATTTTTCTTTATTTTAATATCATTTTCATTCAAGTCAATGGGCTGATAATGGAAAAGGACAAAGGCTATGCAAATAATTGGCAGTAGTCAATATGGTCTTATGGATACATCAGACAGATCGTGTTCAGTTTTGAAGTGGTTATTTGAACAACTGATCTATAAAGACTATATATTTGTATTTTATAAATACTATTTAAGCAGTTATGTAGTTTTGTGGGGCAAAGCGTGTATAGGAATATGTACCTGACTGAAGAATAAAAGTATTTGGTTCTTATAAATAGATTGATGGAAATTTATGTGACATATAACAAGGCCTTGTCCATAAGAATCTTAAAATTAATGGATTTGTAGATAACATGCAGAATGTAAAATATAATGTGTCCATGGGAAAAGAGGACACTTGTGTAAACAGTATTGTGAACACAATGAGCCCGATTGATGTTGCATTTTGGGTCCAATATTGTCTAATTTGCTTAATATTAGGCAACATAGTGTCCAAATTCAGCATTATGTGATGCATCTGCAGTAATTTTAGGTGCAACTTTGGACCAAATTGCCAACATTGCCCCTAAATAATTAACCTACAAAAATTTTGAAAAATCACTATTCAATTGCTGAACATAACAGGGATGTAGCAGACAAAGTTGTGCATTGTAATTACAATACTAGTCTATAAGAGGGGGAAAAATAAACAATAGTGTGTTTAAAACAAGTTATAAAAAACACCATTCTACTGCTCTACAGTCCGTAACAAGCACAGGCTGCCATTAAAAGCTTGAGTATGCTGATGCTTGTAGCACTCTAAGCACCAGCATACCCATTGCTGCAAGGGCATGCTGGAACTTGAGGAACCACAAGCACCAGCGGACAATTGAATTGGAGCCATAGAAGGGCAATTACAAAAGGTCTCTGTGTAGAGGCAAGAAAAACCCTAAATTTTTTTTATAACAAATAGGAAAAAATCAAAGATTTGAAAATGCATAATGCAAGTGCCCGATAAACGAGACGATTTTCCTCTGGGGAAAGGTCTTGATATGGGCACCATACACTTCCCCTGCTGGGATTGATATTCCTAGCTAGAGAATCTTGCAGTTAGCGTAATGGCTGGCTGCATTCTTCTATGATTGGCTGGGCCTCCTGTCAATTTTGATAGGAGGCCGACCTCTGCAGCTAACCTATTGACCGGCTGTAAAAACTATTTTTTGTAAAAGATAAAGATAGTGTGAGAGGTTTTGTAGCATGGTGCAGAACCTCTCATAGTGTCACAGTTCACACATAAAGGGAGAGAGGACACTATGTCCTCTCTCCTTCTCTTGGGTTCACTGTCACAGCACTGCAGAATACCATGCTGCAGTGCTGTAACAGTATACCGAATAGAGGGAGAGAGGACACATTGTCCTCTCTTCCTTTCTTTGTACAATACAAAATATTATGAGCTTGCTCACGATCTATATCAAACACGCTTAAAAATCAAATAATCCTAGCAGAGTGTTTATGGTACATTTATTTAACATTTTATCCTGACCACTAACGAGTGATTATTTGCCCGATCACCCAATATTTGGATGATCGGGTCAATAATAGCGCCAGCTTAACTGTTTAGATTATATTTGAAATTTGAAGCATATTTTTGGCAACTGTTTATGAGAATTGAAAAGTATGTATGGTGTACTACCCCAAACTGCGACCTGAGGTCAGCTACAAGACCAGGGTAGAGGGTAATCACACCAACCCCTAATCCCATTCCCTTAGGTTCGGGAATGAACTAAAGAAGTAAAGAAACCCCGGTAATCTCACAGCGCCCCCTTTAGAAAAAAGTTGTATTTATAAATAACGTTTCAATATAGTACAGCAAAAGTTTCAATAGGAAGAATCCTTCCAATAATAGAATCCTTACTTTTCAATTTAAAGTCTTTTTGATTTTGTCTTTCTGGTGGTTCTTTCTTTTTTCTTTTCTTTATGGCGATTTCTCCCCTTTTCTTGTCCTCAAAAAAAAAAAAAAAGGGTAAAATACAATGTGCAGTCTGTTACACTTTTCAGCACAAATTCCACTTTTCTAACTCCTTACACTGTGTCTCTCTTGGTAATCTGCTTTGAGTGTGTCCTTTCCCCAGGTTTCCACTGCACAGTCGTCACCAACAGTCACCTCCTTATCCCACCTTCCAACTTTTCATCATCGACCAAGAAGAAAAAGAAGAAACCAAGTGCAGCCTGTAAGCAGCCTGGACAACCACCAAAGGTAAGAAATCTACTTATACTCTACCTCCCTTTGTTTTCTTGCATATAATTGTAAATCTTTATCCTCCATACAGGTTTCAAGCCCCTCCCGATGCCACGATCTCCTCCTCCTCACTCTGATCTCCGACATCAGAGAAAATCAAAACAAAACACTAGTGCAGGCTGTCAGTCAACAGGTAAGTAAAATACAAAGTTAATGCACTTACAGTGTTTTCCTCTTGTGGTATATTGCATGGAATAATGTCTTGTTCCTTCTCACAGAGGCCTCCTGACGTGTCCGTGTCTCCGATACAAACTCATCAGCTGTTCATCATTACCGGACAAAAACAATACTCCTCAATCCCGGCCAGACTTCACATCAGCAGCTGACTTTTTCAATTAATTCACCTCAGAGACCATATCGTCCACATAAAATCTTGCAATATTTATTCCAACAATAAAACTGTTATAAAAAATTGTTTCATGCAATAAAAACTTTTTCTCTTGAAAACTGGCTCTTGGTTATTTCACCCCTGTATAAACTACGGGGGTGGGGAGTGTAGGGGAAAAAACCCTTTTTATTCAAATCTTCCTGTCACCCTATCCTCACAGATGGAATCACTTAAACCTCACCGATACCTAGTAGGGGCCCCTATCCAGGTTACTGGGCAAGTGAGAGAAGAGGGGAATAGACGGGAGGGAACTGAATAGGTTATAGTGTCTTTACCCGAAACCACTGACGCGTTTCAAATCCTGTTTGGATTCTTTATCAAGATGCACCTTGATTGAATTGGTGTTTTGAATAAAAGATTTTCTATACAAAATACCTTCAAGGTAAAGATATAGAATTGTCAAACAAACTTTTCATATCAAGGGACCGTCTTCACAGATCTGTTTTCATTTGGAGTTGCGTGCGCATTTTTAGGTACGTTTTAACAGCGCATGCGTAATAACTTTATTTACGTAAGTTATGTTGAATATATATATATATATATATATATATATACATAAGTACTTTAGGCACGGACATGTGACTCACACTTGGGGACATACGTACGGATGGGCGGGGTAGAAATACGTGCTTGAAAATTTACATGCGTATAATTGCGTAATAACAAGAGGCATCAATGGAAGACTGTATTATAATGAGCATAGAATGTGGTGCTTTTTTGAAAATCTAGCCTAAACCTGCTGTGATATAGGCAGCCAATTTGACTGTTTAAAAGCTAAGATTAAATAAGATTAGAAGTTCAAATATATATTTTGACTATGATGGATATTTCTCACCATATAAGCCTTAAACAGTCTGAAGTGTATTGTATTAGACAATATTGTATATATTTTTTTATAATTCAGCACTTTGTTGATTAGTAAGGGCTATACTTTGAGTCTTTGCTCCTCTACGCTTTCAGGTATTGAAAAGAAATAATGCATGATGAAATCAGGCCTTGAAAATATAGTTTGCCAATACGTCATAAAAACTTGTGCTTAACTCTTGATCCAGTCCAATATCTGCAATGATGCACTAGATGGCCTTCTCAGAGAAAACGTCCAAGAGAAGTAATCATGTGATTCTTTGCAGAATTAGTGATATGGGTAATTGCAAAGAATATGTATGAATATGATGAAATGCATCACCCCTAAGATCCATACTGGCAAGATAAGGACCTTTTAGTAGTTGGTATATTTTTTCATTTAAAAACCTATTTTGCATCAAGTCTATTAGTGGTTAAATACAAACAACATATTGACTCCCCCTAGTAAAACAAAAAAAAAATAAGTGTTGGCGTACAAGGAAGTGAAAAACACACAATTAGAAAACATAATTTGTTTTGCCTCCAACCTTCAAGTGTGGATAGATAGATAGATAGATAGATAGATAGATAGATAGATAGATAGATAGATAGATAGATACAAAAAAAAAAGTCACCCCAGCACTCTTGCAACTAATCAGCAACTAACCATGACATTCTATCTTTAAAATAAGATTCAGAGATTTGTTACATACATTTGCAAATATATGTAATAAGCCACCAGCCACATACAAGGCATCCCTTTCAATAGTTTCCAACTTTGTCTCATTTATCATGGATTTTTAAATTGAGAGCTTATCCCTTGCAGAGGTCCCCAAGTCTCAAAGCCTTGTAAGAGACTTCATAACATGTAGAAGCTGCTTCGTGGTCTACCAACTTACCTGAATATGCGGTTTGCAATATGTTGGCAGGACCATGAGGCAGCTTTACATTCGTTTTGTGGAACACCACCAGAATATTTAGAAAAATAATAGATTCCATTCTTTATCCAGACATGTCAATCAACAACATGAGGGTAGAGTGGAGTCAATCAACATTAAAGGAATAGAAATCATTCATAAAACAGAAAGACTTGGTGACCAGTATGCTCACCTGTGCCAGCATGAAGCATACTGGATATTTAGATTAAATACCTTAACTTCCTCTGGTCTTAACAAATCTATTGAATTGAATCAATTTACATGAATATATAGAATAGCTGAATGTTAATTCAGATTTATGTCTCTTCTAATAACAATTTAGGTTACTAGTCAAATATCTATTCAACGTGAACTGATATGTAATTGAAATTTAGGCCTATGATTAAAGATGTTTTTATATTATTAGATTATTTCTTGGCTAAATATGTCCTTCCCCACAGCTGTGAATCAGGGTTTGCCAAGTATTTATTTTATTGTTCTGATTAGTATGGTTTTATTAACTAGATTTCTTAAATATACTATTTATTTATATTTTTTATTGTATTTTTATGATTTTTGTTATTTTTTGTTATTTATTGATTAAGGATAATGGACCTGATTCAGAATTAAGAAGGTGCTTAAAATAAGAGAGGAAAGTCACTCCTGGGCTAAACCATGTTGATTGCAGGGGAGTCATATTTAGTCTAAATAACAGTGTGATAGTAAAGCTGGTCAGTATCTGTGAGCAGTAAGCAATTCAAAGATATATACCTGCATGCAAAGAATGCAATTTACTTGATTCCCCCTGCAATCAGCATGGTTTAGCCCAGGACTGACTTTCCTCTCTTATTTTAAGAACTTTCTTACCGCCACTTGTAAATTCGCAGAAATGCGTAGTTCTGGATATGCCCCATTGTCTGTCAGAAAGGCAGCTGTGTAAGTTTGGCCTCTAGTGTATTGTTCTAGTGAGACTTGAGCTTATCCCAGCAATAGATGTGACAAAGCACAGGATAGAGTTTGATGTTGGAGGGCGGGAGATCTCATTCTCCTGTGATTATCAGTAACAGTCACACCTGCTGCTCTCAGTATAATTACAGGGCAGAGAATGCAGCCAGTGTAAGAATAATGCCAAAGTCAGAATTGTAGAAAAACAAGTGTAACCGATAAAGGTTTTGGCAGCTCCCTCGGGTAACAGACTCTGCTTTCATGTTAACCATCTGCTCGTCAGCACAAATCTACAGTTTTACTAATAATTCAGTTGAATGATGAGGAAAAGTTGCATTAAACAGAATATTGATCCCAAATATCCTCTGTGCAGTCACATATGTGCAATATGTGATGGGAATTTTATCACAAGTCACATGATATAATATATTACATCACATGATATTCACCAATCACTTCACATGAATTATATCACATGTCTGTAAGTCTGTGATCAGGGGCCATATTCATAGATGCGTTTTTTATAAAGTACGCAATTATACGCACGCATAGTGCAGGCAAAACACACTCACACACGACACTCCCCTCTCCCGGATAAGCTTGTAACTTTCCGTGTGCTTTTGCGTGCGTATATTCCCTCCGCAATTCTTTATAACCACGCCCACTTTTATGTAAATTTCTACGTGCGTGTGAGATGCATACGTCCATATGTCCCCAAGTGCGATTCATAATTACGCCCTGAGGTACTTACGTGCGTATAGTCTACGTAAAGTACGTAAATAAAGTTACTACGCATGTGCAGTTGATCCAATCGCAACAAAAATACGCACGCCACACAACTCAAAAACGGATCTCAGAATCCGGTCCCGGGTCACAAAAGACACATAGAGGCTGATTCAGAGCTGCACTTATACCTTTTTTTAGGTGCAAGTGTGGACCTGAGCAATACCAACTGCAAGAGGGGCAAATTCACATTGTGAACGCAGAATTATATTTAAGAGATGAAGTTTCTTAGCTCAGCCCTGTTTCATAGATTAAACATAAAGCTATGCAGTATTTGAGTTCTATTTTATAGCATAAGAAGCATTGAAAAGATAATACATCACATCTCATGTAATCACTTTGTCACATTTCAACATACCAGTAATATGATAATATGTCAAAATACACCTTGTTCTTGTTTACCGGTATGAAAAGAACTACATAAATAATCAATGCACCCTACTCAAATATTAGCAAATGTAACCTCAGGGTATATCCATAGTAATTGGTGGATCTTGTTCCAGGATTCGCATCTCATATCATAATGTGTCTCTAAAACAACTCAATTTGTGTTTTAATTCTTTCCGACAAAATATTAATAAAGCTTTGCCAGGTGTTAAAAAGCACCTCCACCTGTCTCTCCTTTTGTAGGATGGCCTCAAGCCAGCCCATCCTAAATACATAGTAGAGCTACCAGAGATATTCTACCAGAAATTCCCTGGCAAACCTCCAGACCACTAACCAGAAGCGCCTCACCGGTGGACAATCCCATAAACAATGTTTCAGGTCCACCTCTGGCGACCCGTACTTTGGATAGACGTGACTTTGAGAGAGACCAATTCGGTATTGTCTCAAGGTAGAAAGGTAGCCCCGGTGGAAAATGTTTAAGAACATTTCTGTGTAAGTTGTTGCTGGGAGGAGTTTAGAGGAGCGAGAAAGCTCCTGTAACAAAATGTCTGGAGTAAGTGAGGGAAAGTCCCTAGTCCATTGAGCTAATCCCATGGACGAAGTATTATAATCAAATTCAGTTCCCAACAATTGATAGTATTGGGATATGGCACGTTTTTGAGGTGTCGTTTGGAAAAAAATTATATCTAACAGATTTTCCCAGTCTAGCACTGATCATTTTCTCAGTTCCCCACTCACATAATGTTGGGCCTGTAGAAAAGCCATATTGGAACCCCGCATAAAGGGATATTTATTCAACACCTGTGAGTAGGTAAGAGGCTTTTTGGACGTGGTATTGACCAAATTAGCAATAGAGGACACCCCCTTTCTCCCCCAAACAGAGAAGGGGTGACCGGCCATGCAGTCTTGAAAGCTTGGATTCCCCAGAAGAGGTAATTACAAGGATATGTGTGGGTTCAATTTGAAGCGATGCCTTAATATACACCATAATTTTCGTGTTGTTATTAGTAAGGGGTTATTTTGAATGTTATCAGGAATCTTGGCCTCATGATGGTGCAAGAATGCTACTAAACTAATACCAAATAGAAAGTTCTGCTCCACTATCGTGTTAGTATAGTTTGAAGTATTTCGATCAGTAAGGTGCCGCAATTGTGATGCTTGGTTGTAGAGGGTAACATTAGGTAGATTCAGGCCCCCATTAGCTTTTTTTGTTGTAATTTAATTAGGGCCTGTTCTAGCCTTTTTGCCGCCCCACATAAAACTGTGAAACAGGGAATTGAGGGTCTTGTCCCCCCTTCCCTAGCGCAAGTGCATGGGATTTTTCAAAGATCACCTTAAATCTCGAAACTTTTTCGAATTCCTTCAACCTAGACATCAGGGGTATCATGAAAGTTCAGGGATTAGAGATATAGAGCATCAAATTGTCGGCAAATGCCAAAATCTTAAGTACTTCAGTACCTATTTTTATTACCTCCAACATATCCCAACTCTGCAAGACCCTAAGCATGGGATCAAGGGCTATATTGAATAGGAGTGGCGATAGGGGGCAACCTTGTCGTGTTCCTCTAGTCATGCCCACCTTTTCACTAATTAACCCATTGATCAGCAGTGAAGTAAATGGCGAGTGATATAGGAAGCTAATCAATTGTATAAAGTCTCCCCCAAACTGTCTCCGTGACAAAACCGCCTGGAAGTAGGACCATGAGACTGAGTCGAATGCCTTTTGTACATCCAGACTCAGCAATATATTTTCGGACTGTTGGGAGGAAGAGGCCTCCAAAGCCACCAGAGCCAATCTAATCCCCTTAACTGAATGGCGCCCTCTGACAAAACCCAGTTGATGATCCGTAAGCAGAGAAGGTAGAATTGATTGGAGTCTATCAGTCATAATCTTGGCTAGTATTTTAAAATCTAAGTTCAATAACGTGATGGGGCAATACAAGGATGCATGTGTTGGGTCTTTTCCAGGCTTAGGGAGCAAAATTGTATGAGCCTCATTAAAGGAAGGATATGAAGGGCTTGTTCTATGGTTTTATTGGTAAAGTTCCAAGACAGCAGGCGTTATCTCCACTTGTAGGGATTTGTAATATTCTGCTGACAGACCATCAGGGCCTTTTATGTAACCGCATGCCCCCAATAGCTGCCGCGACTTCCCCTTCCGATATATCAGCATCCATTTATTCCGCCTAAGCTAGAGTCAATGATGGAAGCTTTACTTCTGTTTTTCCATCAATGTGGGATTTGGGATTTACTAGTATATAAGTTGGAGTAATATTTATGGAAAACTCTCACTATCTCCACTGACTTGGTCAATAAAATTTGTGGTTTTCTCCCTTAAAGCTATGACATATCCCCTCTTGTGTTTTTGCATGGCCATGCTCGCTAGTACCTTTCCTGCGCGATTTCCCCATCTAAAGAATTTATTATTAGAGTAGTCTAATTGTAATTTAGCTTGGGCCGTAAGGTAACTCTCCAATAAAAGCCGGGCATTGTGATATTCATCCTGATTAGCCTCGGAGGGGTCAGAAATGTACATTTGATAGCACTGTGTCACTGTATTTTTAAGTGAGATGTATTTTGTCCTGTTCTGTTTCTTCACGCAACATAACCATTGATGTGGCCTTTTATCACCACCTTGGATGCCTCCCAAAAGAGGACAGAGTCCTCCAATGCTCAACATTATCGTCAAAATACTCTGACCATTTGGATCTCAATAATTGTTTAAATTGTTCAGATTGATATAAATAGGTAGGAAATCTCCAATGCTGTGTTCGAGTGCCTACCTCAGGTAACAGGTAAGGAGCGTGAGGATCTATCCAGGTTTGAGTTTTCTACACAGTTAAAATCCCCCCCCCTTGAATTAAATTGGGGAGGTCATGGTTGAGAGAGCTAAGTAAAAAGCAATTGACCCTTGACTCAGGGATACCGATGAACCTAAGATTATTTCCCCTGCTCCTATTCTCAAGGTCATCAACCTTGTCTGCCAAAGACTTTATTTGTTGTTTATACCAGTCAGACTCACTTTGTAAGGTCAGTATAGAGTCAGTATCGTCATTTGTTTGCTGTTCCAGTGCATTTATTCTATTGGTGTTTTCAGTTATTTTAGCAACAGAAGCATCTAATGTGGATTGAAGAGATTCAAATTTTTTTTATCAATGACCGTAAGGCCTGCAGGATTTCCTGTGCAGTACCAGTACTTTGAGGTGGCTGAGGGGTGGGGTCTTAAGTCTGAATCAGACTGTCTCTTAATGAGTTACTGGACGGGGAGTCACCCTGTGCAGGGGACGATTTAGAGGAGGTGGGTCTGGATTTTCCCATGGCTGTGGAAGCCGAAGGGGTAGTTATGGGTCTTGTTGATTTTCTGTAGCAATATTTGTGCATATTCCTATGGGATATCTGTCTTATAAATGTGTTTGACTCGTCTGACTTTTAACTCTGTTTTCTTAACGTCTAGCTGGCACTAGTTGCATCCTGTATCCAGGGAATCTTATTGGCTATTAATAAAGCAGAATAAACTCCCTTGCTAACGTAACTGTCCACCACTGTAAACTATATACTGGAAATATAGGATATATAAACACTCATACTATAGGAGCAGGACGATCCACCCCACAATTACAATATTTTTCTCACATTATTAGAATAAACATAAACGAAGCTTCAGGAAAAGAAGATATGTCCTTATGATCCTACAAAACAAAGGTGGTTAGGCAATATTAACTCAAAAACAACTGCACTCCAGTGTTCCCTTGATTAAACTCCCCCCACACTTCAATGTCCCATCAGCAAATGCACTTTGATGTATTGATGATATGGACAAATAGCAACGATCTGTTTTGAGATTCAAGGGTGCAAACTTTGCAGGTTCCAAGAGACAACAGCAAGACTTGGCATCCAAGATGTATGGTGAGCAGGGCGTCTTTGCAGTACGTACTTATTTATGAGCCGCTATCACAGAGCTCCAGCAATAATGAGCAGTGTCCCGGTCAATATATGAGTTCTTGGGAGACTGTATTGCTTCAAAATTAGAGTTCCTTTTGCAAAACTAATGCGTTGCTAGGGATGTGGTTATATCAGATGTGTGTAGAGTAACAGCCAATAGAGCGTCCATCCAAAGATACAGATTCAAGGGCCCTATACCATTAGATACCCGGTTCAGTAGATTATTAGGATCCTTTAGTTAGAATAAAGAGAGGAATAGTGAATGCAGCTCAGTCTCCGTACTCACAGTACCCTGATAAATAAACGCAACCGGGTCATAGAGTGACCTCTTGCCTCTTGCAGCACGGTCAGTGGGATTGTTGTACGCCCCCGCTTGTAGAATCTATGCTCGGGCCAGGCTCTCACCATCTAAGATGGCGGCAGTCTGCTTGCGCGTAACCGTTCTTTGTCAGGGGCCTCCTTGTCAAAGGGATCACTGCTTAAGTCAGATCTGTCTGGCAGCAAAAGAACCAGGCCAATGAGTGCCGGAGAAGATCTTGCTGTTTCAAGCAAAGTCACAAATGTTAGGAGAGTTTTACTGCCTGCACAAGGTAGCTGAAAAGGGTGAAGGCAGCAATTTATATTAGCAGTGAAATCCTCCAGTAACTACATGTCTTGTGCATGGAGGGAGAAGATCTTGCTGTCTCAGGCTATATCCCACAAATTATAAGAAATACTAAAACCTTCCTGCACTCTGAACTAATAAAATAAATAAATAGTTAATCATAGAAATAGTCCATAAAACAATTAGAAATAAGCTCTAGTGCAGGCAGCTAAAAACTATCTGTATTATTGAAAAGTAAATCCTCTGTTCTACTTTTGGATCCCTCAGGCATGGAAAACAAGAAAAGAAAGAAACATAGTGTAATCCATTTTAACAGATCAATTTATTCATAAACACAACTAAAGTACAGATCAAAGGTACTAAAATAATAAGATCCCAGCTCTACATAAAACCCCCCCTGTGTACCAAAATTCCACACCATTCGATGGTATAACTGAATCCCCATAAAGATGGCCCGGGTATCCACTTTCACGGGGAACGGTTGTGGCGATGTGTGGCTTGCGGTGAGGCTTCTGATGTCAGCTGTTGTTGGCTCCACTGACGCGTTTCAAACCCTCCGGGGTTCTTTTTCAAAGTGATGAGCCTCAACGTCCGTTTCCTACCTATATGCTGCCTGCACAGCTGTGGACTAATTCATCTTAAAAAGCACTCCTAACCTATAGAATGCCCGCCTAATAAGAACCTCTTTTTATATCACATTTTAATAATCATTAGAATAATCATGACAAATAATTGTTAAAATTAATTAAAAGGATTAATTAGAATGAATAATACCAGAGTAAATAACGGATATGCATATATTATTTCTATGGCTAGATACCGTCACCAACAGAAGTCCTGACCTGGGACTCCAGTGCGGTTTCCCCACTCTGGGATGCGCAGTAACAGGTGTTCCTGAAGCGATCTTGTGTGGGGGGGAAGGTTCTGCATGTGACAACAGCAGTAATGGTTTTTGAGCGCCACGCGCGGCAGTTGCGAAGGCCCAAAGTCAGGGCCGGACTCCGAGGAATGAAGGTGCGTCCGTGCCTATAGACTGAACACCCAGCTGTTCCAACACTTGTGGGGACCAATATCCCGGGGAAAACCACCAGGACTGTCTCTGAGCAGGTGGAATCCCTTGAATTGCAGTTGACAGCGCGGAGCCAGATTAAGATGCAGCCATCTTTGAGACGCCGCCCACCGGAGGTCTCCTTTGTAGTTCTTTATGAACAGTTGTATTAGAGTGTACCATCGGTGAGACGGAGGTGTGGACATCATTGGCGGAATTTGTTGAGCTATTAGCCTCCCATAACATTGCTCTCAAGAACCTTTGACTTCAAGAATTCATGAGTGGTCACTAGATGGAAGCACGAGTTTTTCCTGTTTTATCTACTCGCCTCTGTTGCTTGACTTTAGTGTCTGGGGAGTATTATCACCTCAATTATATTGTTATCTGTGACTGTGATAGTGCCGATAATCCTGCCTTTCTTTATTAAGAATATAATTAAATCTTTGCTCCTTTCATGGTGAACTCTCCGTTTTAGAATGAATTCAACAAGTCCACGTTCTACACACATTCTCTGTATTGATTAAGATAACTAACAGTCTGCCTGATCACGTTATTATATATTAATATAATATAATATAATATAATATAATAAATTGTATTATAATATAATATTGCATAACATAACATAATATTATATAATATAACATAACATAATATTATATAGCATAACATAACATAATATAATAAATTATAATATAATATAATTAATATAACATAATATAATATATTTATATATTTAAATAGAGTTACTTTACTAGGAATCTGATAAATGTAAAGCAGGATGAAAGGAAACATTAGAGCTGAGAGGAGCATTTATCCCAGAGACCGCGCAGGAATCCGGAGAGAAACCCACAATTATCTCAGTGTGGAGGAAAATATTGTATCACCGATCAATTTGTCTTGAGTCCCACAATATGCGCGTACAGAACGTATAACAAGGTTATTATATCCCTGTGCGAAAATCACTATCTGCGTCTTCAGAATAAAAGCATCAATTAGTAATGTTGTTATTGTTATTAGCGTTATTATTATTTTCTGATGTGGTAACAAGCTCCCAGTCAGGCTGTTACATGCCAGGCGTCATAGAGATCGCTATTTCTCAGTACCGTGACAGGTCCAGAAGACGACGGCTTCTTATTAACTCTTACAGTCCTACCGATCAATTCCGTGGAATTGAGGTGGTGGTTTCAGGCGCTGGGGTAATTCATATAGTTGGGGGAATGTCAGAATAAAACATTAAAAATTCCTAAAACCTCCTAACAACTCCTATGGAGGGTCTTTCTGTGAAAAAGTCTCTAGAAAGTCTCATAAATAATCGTAATAGATGCCGTTGATATTCATTTGAAAGATGCCACAATTCTCCAATGGGAAATAGCCATGTAGGTAAAACAAATGAAATGTATTAAATCACATATAAAACATACAGTGTAAAGAGGATCAGAGCGTCATACCAGGGAGTGATGGTATCACCAGAGGAGACGCTCCCGCCGCAAGATGGAACACCTGGGTATACGGCGCTGTAACGAGGTCTCTCTGCACAGTCTCCTGGTGATGACGTCGTGTTCGGCTGGCCGGTCCTTGGTCCTCGGACATGATCGGGTGTAAGTTACTGATACCTCTCACATCACCACTGAAACCCTGCTTTTTAGCCTGGGTTTGATGGTGTGAGAGGTCCCGGATGTAAGGAAAGAGAAGGGTGTATCCCGTGTGTGACCCGGTAAGTGGTGGTGTGAGAGGTAGCGGGTTCCCGGGTGTAAGGAAAGAGAAGGGTGTTTCCCGTGTGTGACCCGGTAAGTGGTGGTGTGAGAGGTAGCAGGGTCCTGGTCCCGGGTGTAAGGAAAGAGAAGGGTGTTTCCCGTGTGTGACCCGGTAAGTGGTGGTGTGAGAGGTAGCAGGGTCCTGGTCCCGGGTGTAAGGAAAGAGAAGGGTGTTTCCCGTGTGTGACCCGGTAAGTGGTGGTGTGAGAGGTAGCAGGGTCCTGGTCCCGGGTGTAAGGAAAGAGAAGGGTGTTTCCCGTGTGTGACCCGGTAAGTGGTGGTGTGAGAGGTAGCAGGGTCCTGGTCCCGGGTGTAAGGAAAGAGAAGGGTGTTTCCCGTGTGTGACCCGGTAAGTGGTGGTGTGAGAGGTAGCAGGGTCCTGGTCCCGGGTGTAAGGAAAGAGAAGGGTGTTTCCCGTGTGTGACCCGGTAAGTGGTGGTGTGAGAGGTAGCAGGGTCCTGGTCCCGGGTGTAAGGAAAGAGAAGGGTGTTTCCCGTGTGTGACCCGGTAAGTGGTGGTGTGAGAGGTAGCAGGGTCCTGGTCCCGGGTGTAAGGAAAGAGAAGGGTGTTTCCCGTGTGTGACCCGGTAAGTGGTGGTGTGAGAGGTAGCAGGGTCCTGGTCCCGGGTGTAAGGAAAGAGAAGGGTGTTTCCCGTGTGTGACCCGGTAAGTGGTGGTGTGAGAGGTAGCAGGGTCCTGGTCCCGGGTGTAAGGAAAGAGAAGGGTGTTTCCCGTGTGTGACCCGGTAAGTGGTGGTGTGAGAGGTAGCAGGGTCCTGGTCCCGGGTGTAAGGAAAGAGAAGGGTGTTTCCCGTGTGTGACCCGGTAAGTGGTGGTGTGAGAGGTAGCAGGGTCCTGGTCCCGGGTGTAAGGAAAGAGAAGGGTGTTTCCCGTGTGTGACCCGGTAAGTGGTGGTGTGAGAGGTAGCAGGGTCCTGGTCCCGGGTGTAAGGAAAGAGAAGGGTGTTTCCCGTGTGTGACCCGGTAAGTGGTGGTGTGAGAGGTAGCAGGGTCCTGGTCCCGGGTGTAAGGAAAGAGAAGGGTGTTTCCCGTGTGTGACCCGGTAAGTGGTGGTGTGAGAGGTAGCAGGGTCCTGGTCCCGGGTGTAAGGAAAGAGAAGGGTGTTTCCCGTGTGTGACCCGGTAAGTGGTGGTGTGAGAGGTAGCAGGGTCCTGGTCCCGGGTGTAAGGAAAGAGAAGGGTGTTTCCCGTGTGTGACCCGGTAAGTGGTGGTGTGAGAGGTAGCAGGGTCCTGGTCCCGGGTGTAAGGAAAGAGAAGGGTGTTTCCCGTGTGTGACCCGGTAAGTGGTGGTGTGAGAGGTAGCAGGGTCCTGGTCCCGGGTGTAAGGAAAGAGAAGGGTGTTTCCCGTGTGTGACCCGGTAAGTGGTGGTGTGAGAGGTAGCAGGGTCCTGGTCCCGGGTGTAAGGAAAGAGAAGGGTGTTTCCCGTGTGTGACCCGGTAAGTGGTGGTGTGAGAGGTAGCAGGGTCCTGGTCCCGGGTGTAAGGAAAGAGAAGGGTGTTTCCCGTGTGTGACCCGGTAAGTGGTGGTGTGAGAGGTAGCAGGGTCCTGGTCCCGGGTGTAAGGAAAGAGAAGGGTGTTTCCCGTGTGTGACCCGGTAAGTGGTGGTGTGAGAGGTAGCAGGGTCCTGGTCCCGGGTGTAAGGAAAGAGAAGGGTGTTTCCCGTGTGTGACCCGGTAAGTGGTGGTGTGAGAGGTAGCAGGGTCCTGGTCCCGGGTGTAAGGAAAGAGAAGGGTGTTTCCCGTGTGTGACCCGGTAAGTGGTGGTGTGAGAGGTAGCAGGGTCCTGGTCCCGGGTGTAAGGAAAGAGAAGGGTGTTTCCCGTGTGTGACCCGGTAAGTGGTGGTGTGAGAGGTAGCAGGGTCCTGGTCCCGGGTGTAAGGAAAGAGAAGGGTGTTTCCCGTGTGTGACCCGGTAAGTGGTGGTGTGAGAGGTAGCAGGGTCCTGGTCCCGGGTGTAAGGAAAGAGAAGGGTGTTTCCCGTGTGTGACCCGGTAAGTGGTGGTGTGAGAGGTAGCAGGGTCCTGGTCCCGGGTGTAAGGAAAGAGAAGGGTGTTTCCCGTGTGTGACCCGGTAAGTGGTGGTGTGAGAGGTAGCAGGGTCCTGGTCCCGGGTGTAAGGAAAGAGAAGGGTGTTTCCCGTGTGTGACCCGGTAAGTGGTGGTGTGAGAGGTAGCAGGGTCCTGGTCCCGGGTGTAAGGAAAGAGAAGGGTGTTTCCCGTGTGTGACCCGGTAAGTGGTGGTGTGAGAGGTAGCAGGGTCCTGGTCCCGGGTGTAAGGAAAGAGAAGGGTGTTTCCCGTGTGTGACCCGGTAAGTGGTGGTGTGAGAGGTAGCAGGGTCCTGGTCCCGGGTGTAAGGAAAGAGAAGGGTGTTTCCCGTGTGTGACCCGGTAAGTGGTGGTGTGAGAGGTAGCAGGGTCCTGGTCCCGGGTGTAAGGAAAGAGAAGGGTGTTTCCCGTGTGTGACCCGGTAAGTGGTGGTGTGAGAGGTAGCAGGGTCCTGGTCCCGGGTGTAAGGAAAGAGAAGGGTGTTTCCCGTGTGTGACCCGGTAAGTGGTGGTGTGAGAGGTAGCAGGGTCCTGGTCCCGGGTGTAAGGAAAGAGAAGGGTGTTTCCCGTGTGTGACCCGGTAAGTGGTGGTGTGAGAGGTAGCAGGGTCCTGGTCCCGGGTGTAAGGAAAGAGAAGGGTGTTTCCCGTGTGTGACCCGGTAAGTGGTGGTGTGAGAGGTAGCAGGGTCCTGGTCCCGGGTGTAAGGAAAGAGAAGGGTGTTTCCCGTGTGTGACCCGGTAAGTGGTGGTGTGAGAGGTAGCAGGGTCCTGGTCCCGGGTGTAAGGAAAGAGAAGGGTGTTTCCCGTGTGTGACCCGGTAAGTGGTGGTGTGAGAGGTAGCAGGGTCCTGGTCCCGGGTGTAAGGAAAGAGAAGGGTGTTTCCCGTGTGTGACCCGGTAAGTGGTGGTGTGAGAGGTAGCAGGGTCCTGGTCCCGGGTGTAAGGAAAGAGAAGGGTGTTTCCCGTGTGTGACCCGGTAAGTGGTGGTGTGAGAGGTAGCAGGGTCCTGGTCCCGGGTGTAAGGAAAGAGAAGGGTGTTTCCCGTGTGTGACCCGGTAAGTGGTGGTGTGAGAGGTAGCAGGGTCCTGGTCCCGGGTGTAAGGAAAGAGAAGGGTGTTTCCCGTGTGTGACCCGGTAAGTGGTGGTGTGAGAGGTAGCAGGGTCCTGGTCCCGGGTGTAAGGAAAGAGAAGGGTGTTTCCCGTGTGTGACCCGGTAAGTGGTGGTGTGAGAGGTAGCAGGGTCCTGGTCCCGGGTGTAAGGAAAGAGAAGGGTGTTTCCCGTGTGTGACCCGGTAAGTGGTGGTGTGAGAGGTAGCAGGGTCCTGGTCCCGGGTGTAAGGAAAGAGAAGGGTGTTTCCCGTGTGTGACCCGGTAAGTGGTGGTGTGAGAGGTAGCAGGGTCCTGGTCCCGGGTGTAAGGAAAGAGAAGGGTGTTTCCCGTGTGTGACCCGGTAAGTGGTGGTGTGAGAGGTAGCAGGGTCCTGGTCCCGGGTGTAAGGAAAGAGAAGGGTGTTTCCCGTGTGTGACCCGGTAAGTGGTGGTGTGAGAGGTAGCAGGGTCCTGGTCCCGGGTGTAAGGAAAGAGAAGGGTGTTTCCCGTGTGTGACCCGGTAAGTGGTGGTGTGAGAGGTAGCAGGGTCCTGGTCCCGGGTGTAAGGAAAGAGAAGGGTGTTTCCCGTGTGTGACCCGGTAAGTGGTGGTGTGAGAGGTAGCAGGGTCCTGGTCCCGGGTGTAAGGAAAGAGAAGGGTGTTTCCCGTGTGTGACCCGGTAAGTGGTGGTGTGAGAGGTAGCAGGGTCCTGGTCCCGGGTGTAAGGAAAGAGAAGGGTGTTTCCCGTGTGTGACCCGGTAAGTGGTGGTGTGAGAGGTAGCAGGGTCCTGGTCCCGGGTGTAAGGAAAGAGAAGGGTGTTTCCCGTGTGTGACCCGGTAAGTGGTGGTGTGAGAGGTAGCAGGGTCCTGGTCCCGGGTGTAAGGAAAGAGAAGGGTGTTTCCCGTGTGTGACCCGGTAAGTGGTGGTGTGAGAGGTAGCAGGGTCCTGGTCCCGGGTGTAAGGAAAGAGAAGGGTGTTTCCCGTGTGTGACCCGGTAAGTGGTGGTGTGAGAGGTAGCAGGGTCCTGGTCCCGGGTGTAAGGAAAGAGAAGGGTGTTTCCCGTGTGTGACCCGGTAAGTGGTGGTGTGAGAGGTAGCAGGGTCCTGGTCCCGGGTGTAAGGAAAGAGAAGGGTGTTTCCCGTGTGTGACCCGGTAAGTGGTGGTGTGAGAGGTAGCAGGGTCCTGGTCCCGGGTGTAAGGAAAGAGAAGGGTGTTTCCCGTGTGTGACCCGGTAAGTGGTGGTGTGAGAGGTAGCAGGGTCCTGGTCCCGGGTGTAAGGAAAGAGAAGGGTGTTTCCCGTGTGTGACCCGGTAAGTGGTGGTGTGAGAGGTAGCAGGGTCCTGGTCCCGGGTGTAAGGAAAGAGAAGGGTGTTTCCCGTGTGTGACCCGGTAAGTGGTGGTGTGAGAGGTAGCAGGGTCCTGGTCCCGGGTGTAAGGAAAGAGAAGGGTGTTTCCCGTGTGTGACCCGGTAAGTGGTGGTGTGAGAGGTAGCAGGGTCCTGGTCCCGGGTGTAAGGAAAGAGAAGGGTGTTTCCCGTGTGTGACCCGGTAAGTGGTGGTGTGAGAGGTAGCAGGGTCCTGGTCCCGGGTGTAAGGAAAGAGAAGGGTGTTTCCCGTGTGTGACCCGGTAAGTGGTGGTGTGAGAGGTAGCAGGGTCCTGGTCCCGGGTGTAAGGAAAGAGAAGGGTGTTTCCCGTGTGTGACCCGGTAAGTGGTGGTGTGAGAGGTAGCAGGGTCCTGGTCCCGGGTGTAAGGAAAGAGAAGGGTGTTTCCCGTGTGTGACCCGGTAAGTGGTGGTGTGAGAGGTAGCAGGGTCCTGGTCCCGGGTGTAAGGAAAGAGAAGGGTGTTTCCCGTGTGTGACCCGGTAAGTGGTGGTGTGAGAGGTAGCAGGGTCCTGGTCCCGGGTGTAAGGAAAGAGAAGGGTGTTTCCCGTGTGTGACCCGGTAAGTGGTGGTGTGAGAGGTAGCAGGGTCCTGGTCCCGGGTGTAAGGAAAGAGAAGGGTGTTTCCCGTGTGTGACCCGGTAAGTGGTGGTGTGAGAGGTAGCAGGGTCCTGGTCCCGGGTGTAAGGAAAGAGAAGGGTGTTTCCCGTGTGTGACCCGGTAAGTGGTGGTGTGAGAGGTAGCAGGGTCCTGGTCCCGGGTGTAAGGAAAGAGAAGGGTGTTTCCCGTGTGTGACCCGGTAAGTGGTGGTGTGAGAGGTAGCAGGGTCCTGGTCCCGGGTGTAAGGAAAGAGAAGGGTGTTTCCCGTGTGTGACCCGGTAAGTGGTGGTGTGAGAGGTAGCAGGGTCCTGGTCCCGGGTGTAAGGAAAGAGAAGGGTGTTTCCCGTGTGTGACCCGGTAAGTGGTGGTGTGAGAGGTAGCAGGGTCCTGGTCCCGGGTGTAAGGAAAGAGAAGGGTGTTTCCCGTGTGTGACCCGGTAAGTGGTGGTGTGAGAGGTAGCAGGGTCCTGGTCCCGGGTGTAAGGAAAGAGAAGGGTGTTTCCCGTGTGTGACCCGGTAAGTGGTGGTGTGAGAGGTAGCAGGGTCCTGGTCCCGGGTGTAAGGAAAGAGAAGGGTGTTTCCCGTGTGTGACCCGGTAAGTGGTGGTGTGAGAGGTAGCAGGGTCCTGGTCCCGGGTGTAAGGAAAGAGAAGGGTGTTTCCCGTGTGTGACCCGGTAAGTGGTGGTGTGAGAGGTAGCAGGGTCCTGGTCCCGGGTGTAAGGAAAGAGAAGGGTGTTTCCCGTGTGTGACCCGGTAAGTGGTGGTGTGAGAGGTAGCAGGGTCCTGGTCCCGGGTGTAAGGAAAGAGAAGGGTGTTTCCCGTGTGTGACCCGGTAAGTGGTGGTGTGAGAGGTAGCAGGGTCCTGGTCCCGGGTGTAAGGAAAGAGAAGGGTGTTTCCCGTGTGTGACCCGGTAAGTGGTGGTGTGAGAGGTAGCAGGGTCCTGGTCCCGGGTGTAAGGAAAGAGAAGGGTGTTTCCCGTGTGTGACCCGGTAAGTGGTGGTGTGAGAGGTAGCAGGGTCCTGGTCCCGGGTGTAAGGAAAGAGAAGGGTGTTTCCCGTGTGTGACCCGGTAAGTGGTGGTGTGAGAGGTAGCAGGGTCCTGGTCCCGGGTGTAAGGAAAGAGAAGGGTGTTTCCCGTGTGTGACCCGGTAAGTGGTGGTGTGAGAGGTAGCAGGGTCCTGGTCCCGGGTGTAAGGAAAGAGAAGGGTGTTTCCCGTGTGTGACCCGGTAAGTGGTGGTGTGAGAGGTAGCAGGGTCCTGGTCCCGGGTGTAAGGAAAGAGAAGGGTGTTTCCCGTGTGTGACCCGGTAAGTGGTGGTGTGAGAGGTAGCAGGGTCCTGGTCCCGGGTGTAAGGAAAGAGAAGGGTGTTTCCCGTGTGTGACCCGGTAAGTGGTGGTGTGAGAGGTAGCAGGGTCCTGGTCCCGGGTGTAAGGAAAGAGAAGGGTGTTTCCCGTGTGTGACCCGGTAAGTGGTGGTGTGAGAGGTAGCAGGGTCCTGGTCCCGGGTGTAAGGAAAGAGAAGGGTGTTTCCCGTGTGTGACCCGGTAAGTGGTGGTGTGAGAGGTAGCAGGGTCCTGGTCCCGGGTGTAAGGAAAGAGAAGGGTGTTTCCCGTGTGTGACCCGGTAAGTGGTGGTGTGAGAGGTAGCAGGGTCCTGGTCCCGGGTGTAAGGAAAGAGAAGGGTGTTTCCCGTGTGTGACCCGGTAAGTGGTGGTGTGAGAGGTAGCAGGGTCCTGGTCCCGGGTGTAAGGAAAGAGAAGGGTGTTTCCCGTGTGTGACCCGGTAAGTGGTGGTGTGAGAGGTAGCAGGGTCCTGGTCCCGGGTGTAAGGAAAGATAGGTGGGGGGGGCCCAAGCTGATCTTTTGCACCTGGGCCCATGAACCTTTAGCTACGCCCCTGACTGTGGGGCATACTTAGAACATGGGACACTATGGGGAGGCATGTAAATTATGAACTGAGGTCATTTCACTGGGACATATGAATACATTACATTTAAAAAATGATTATATTTAAATACAGGATTAATATTTCATAAATATAACAATAGTATTCTAATATATAAATTCTCTCATATATAAATTTCTTCATAAAAAAAACGAATGTCTTGGGCAATTTAGCAATATGGCATCATTAAAAAAAAACATGTGATTAGCACCCCTCACATTGCAAAATGATTTAGCCGAGCTGTACACTGTGCACCTGTTTTGCTGTTACTCCCAAATTCTGGGGTGTGGGTCGCCACTGTGAACAGCCATTTTTCGAAAGGGCCGTTTTCTCCCAGCCAGTTCTCAACTTGCAGAGGAGAAGCAAAAGATCAACATAAGAAAAAGGATGCTATGGCGAATGGTCAGTATAAGTTTAACCCCAACCCTTGCCTAATCCTTGCTCTAACACTCCCCTTCCATTAACTTAACTCCCTTCCCTGCAGCATAACCATAAGACTCCCTTCCCTGCAGCCCTGAGGCGGGCTGGACCGGGGGGGGCAGGGTGGCATGTGTCCCTCGGGTCGCCCCACCATCAGCAGTATTAGGGCCACCTCTCTGCAGCCAAGGCCTACCGACCAGAACGGGAACTTAGCTCCAAGGCTTCAGCCACTACAGACAGCAGAACCAGGGCACTGTGAGCTTTAAACATCAACGTGGTTCCCCAGCAATGGCGCTCTGGGTGTGGAGGTGTCTTGAACGTCAAGCTCCACATTAAGAAGAATGAAGATGAGTGGAGAAGACATGAAACACATGTAGAAAGACAGATTAAAGAAAAGAAAGGAAGTAATCAAACAAACAAACGGTAAGAAAGAACAGAGAGGGCAGTGTGAGTGATAGTATGGCTAGTGTGTGAGCAATAGCGGTGGGAGTCCTCGTTACGATGGGTGGCTTTCCCAAGTAGAGACAGGTAAAAGTTTATTTTCAACTGTCCCTATTTTGAATAGCTACCATTTTAGATTTTTTTTTTTTATGAATGGGTGAATATGCAGATTGGCATACTCACCTATTCATTTTTGGAAGCGCCGTCGAACCCGCCACACACAGGTAAGTAATCTCTCCAGGGACTTAGGGGGAGGATTAGGGTTAGGCTCTAGTTAAGGGAGGTTAGGGCCATAGAAGGGGAGGGTTAGCATTAAAATCAGGCTGTGGAGAAGGGAAAGTTAGGGTTATGGTAATAGAAGGGGAGGGCTAGGGTAAGCATTAGTGAACGGGTTGGGGATACTTACCATTTGGAGTACTGTGTTTGGTGTTCTTCGAGGAAGAAGTATTGATTTCCCGGCCAGTTCAGAACTGCCTGGGAGAGAACGCAAATGGACTCACACCCGAGTAATATTATGGAAAGTGTGTGCATAATAGTATAGGCAATGTGTGAGTGATAGCATGGGCAGTGAGTTACTGATAGTATGGGCATGTGTAAATGATAGTATGGGCAGTGTGATGGTATTGGTCGTGTGATGGTATGGGTAGTGAGATGGTATGGGCAAACCAATAATATGAGCAGAGTGATGGTATGAGCAATGTGATAATATAGGCAATGGGATAATATGGGTAGTGCGATGCCATGGGCAATGTGATAGAATGGGCAGTTAGATGGTATGGACTGTGTAATAATATGGGTAGTGCTTTGGTATGGGAAGTGTTATGGTATGGGCAGTGTGGTTGCTAGTTTGACAGTGTGATAGTGATAAATAGTATAGGCTGCGGGATAGATAGTATGGGCAGCTTGATTAATATGTTACATTGTGTGACTTAATTAATAAGTAAGATTGTGCAACTTAATATGTTAAATTGAGGTAAAATATTCAATACTTTAATTGGCTGTACAAAGCAGTAGTCAGGTCTCATGCATTCTCTGATATAACACCATGTAATGGCAGGATACTTATTATGATTATAAAACTCCTGATGGCAGTACAGTTGCCTATACACTGGATCATCAGTGAAATAATGTTAACCCTTAAGTGGTTCAGTGGTTTACTGAAAACCACCCTTTAAGAATGGACTGTTAGTTATGGGCCACTGCTGTGGGCTTGCCGCCATGCTAAAATTTGCCAGCCAGCCCCTGCCGCAGCCTAACTCCAAGACTCCCCTCCCCACAGCCTGACCCTAAGACTATCTTTCCCGCAGCCTAACCCTAAAACTCCATTACCAGCAGCGTTACCCTAAGACTCCCCTTCCATTACCCTAACCCTCCCTTCCCCAAAAGCCTAACCTTAAAACTCCCCTCTCCACAGCCTAACCCTAATACTCCCCATAGAGTCCTACTAACCTGTTCGGTCGGTGTGACGGGTCTGCAGCAGCGTTTCTGAATAATGAAAGGGTGAGTACGCCAACCGGTGAGGCATATTAATTTTACAATAGAGGCATACCTGATGCATGCCACCCTATCCAGACTTTCAACCTATTTTCAATTTAAGTGAGGGTAAAGTGGACATTTCAAGGTAGGGCTGTTGACTTGATACCGATCTCTATGCCAGCAGGTAAGTCATCTCCTCAGAATTGACATGTAAACAGTATTCAGCAGGGATCCGGTTTTGCTGTACAATAGTTGGTCTGGAACTAATACAACACTTATACACAAGTAGAACAAAAGTACACAAGTAGGTGCGCCCTTGTAAATTTACAGTATGTGCGTTACCTTTCTCTGCATACACACCCAGACTTCAAGCAGTCAAAACATGGATAATTGGATTCTTTATAATCATCCTAACTCTTAAAGATCCCTTAGAACAGTCTTAATCTGGTTAAATACTGTCAGCTATTATTTATTATCCTAGCCAATTGCAAAGGTAGGGTCTGGTATTAAGTGTAGCTTTAATATTATTTTCTGTGTTGTGTTTTAGAACTATTACTATTACTATTTTAAATCACTTTCATTGTTGCTCATATCTATATAGCTACTGTGAACAATAGATTACCTGCCAAGCGACAGATGTTAGCATAATGATATTATTTGTATTGTGAAATTTGTGATGATTATAGAGAGTTAGAATGTATGCAAAACACATGCACACTTTACTGAGCGAATCAATTAGGATGTGGCTGGTTTTCTAAAACAGAAAAGTTCAGTCGGTTTCAGTCTGCAGGGCCTTTATGAGAAAACTGCTGGTCAACATAATATGAAAAAAGGTTCGTACATGAAAAACAGTAGATACGTACCACTTTATGCACTATATATATATATATATATATATATATATATAAACAATAC
>WWET01001784.1:221190-232979 GCA_011038615.1 Limnodynastes dumerilii | reverse complement strand
GGGGCCCTGCGGGGGCATTGAAAAAGGGCCTGGGGGGCGGGAAGGCGCGTGTGGTGCGGCAGCCATTTTGAGAGAGAGAGAGAGCGGAGCCCAGTTCCCTGAAAACGGAGAGAGCCCTGGGCAGCAGAGTGCCAGCAGGGTTACCCAGCCACTGACCACCAGGGTGCTTGCAGATATCCAGGGCTGTGCCAAGGCTTTGGTGAGCCCTTGGGTGTCTGGCCTAAGAGCTTTCTGGAGGAAAGAGAAGTCCTCACTGGACCACCAGGGGAAGAGGATCATCGAGGCGGCTTGGCCTGAACCCACCCCACTGGACCACCAGGGGTGCCAGGTAACGGGCAGTGCTCCCTAGACCACCAGGGGAGAAGTTGAAAAGAGGGGTTATACCATCCGTATACCCTTGTCCTCAAGAAGGGGGGTGTGGGAAATAGAGGTACACGCAGAGGAAGAGAGGGGGGGGCCAGATAGTGACGGTAAGTGACATCTACGGTTAGGACTGAGGAATAGCCAATTAGTGTGATAAGCGTACACTGTTACTGTTGTTATTGTGATAGTTTGTTCATAGTAGACTCTTCAGACCTCTTGTTCACGGTCTGTTTAAGTATCCGTTTATTAAGGTTACAGTTTGGTTGTGGCAATAGGCCAGATTTGCTGTTTGCGTTGGTTTCCTTTCATTCCTCAGCTCCGGTCAGAAGTCGGCCCCGGCAGGAGCTGCGGTCTTCTGCATCCTTACCGTTGCACGGTGAGTATAACTGTATCACACCCTCCCTTGGCCCCCACTGCCCGTGGGAAAAGGGTGGATCTCAGGCCCTCTAGTGGTGGGCCGGGGAGATCCACGCCGACCCCCGTTTCCATTGGCCAGAATAACCGAGTCAACCTCCAGCCAGGGAGTGAAGTCACGCACTTCCTCCTCGTGAGGCGCTCGTACATTCCCCTTCCCTCCCCTTCCTTCCCCTTCCTTCCCGTTCCTCTTGTGGGTGACTCCGAATTAACGTCTTGTCTTCCTTTCAGCTTGGCGTTCCTGCGTATATCCGGTGAATTCGGTAGAACAGGGAGAAGCAGTCAACTAACTGTGAGTGGATCTTCGGTTGTTTCCCTTTTGTCGTATTTACACATACTCAAGAAGTAACTACTTGCAAATATGGTGATTCAGTTCTGCCACTTAGGTGGGTATTACAAGTGGAAGGGGATTTGTAATACGAAATACAATAAGGGCTGGGATTCAGTACTCATTTATAATCAGCCACCAATTTAAGTAAGGACCGATCAAAAGTTTCAAGGTAGGGTGAAGGTGTCAGAACTCCGTAAAAGTGAGAGGAGTGGTCTCTGATGCAGATGCATGGACACAACAGGGATTTGCTATCAGATCTCTGGATACAGCCCAATAACTCTATTAAAAGTAGGAGGAGCAGGGTGGATGGTGCCTTTGGTTGCTATCCAGGAGTGAAATGTTACAACATAATTATCTAATTTTTCCCAGCAATACAGTTTCTAACATTTCTATTAAAGTACTTGTGAAGAAATGGATAAACGGTAATATTCAGTACAGTGGACTGTCCATTGTATGCTTCACAAAAATACAAGGAAACCAACGTGTTTCAAAATCATATTGCGGTGTTTGGCGGTGTGGGAATTGCTACTGGAGCACACAATGCAGCTTGCATGGGCAAGAAAGGAAAAATGCAGGAGACTGCTATGAAACCCAAAGGTGATGCCCACTACATAAGCCTTCCTCTGTTCTTCTTATAGTACAAGTGCAGTGAAGTCCCTCATAGTTTCAGTTGTTAAACTTTACTTTTGCACACACTAGTCACATGGCTAATCTGAAAAACGGTTAGCTGGTGGCCCCCAAAATGCTAACTACCTGGTCTTGACAATGCAATGTTGTAAAAGAAAATGGGGCTAAATTTTATACGATTTCCTTTTTGATTTGTTCAGTAAAAGTATATATAGTAATACATTTAAATTGCAATTAAACTTTTACTAAGGCTGTTAGATTTTTCAAACTGCATTATTGGTGCACATTAATAATGCAGAAATGTCCCTCTAGTAGGTCTGATAGAATAACTTGTTTTAATTATTAATGCAGGTGACGAGAAGGCATATTGGGGCTCAGTTTTCCAAATGTCAAATGTAGAAAATAGATTATACAAGCTCTGTCATGGTTGGTTTTTTCTACTTACAATGGGGGTACTGAACTAATTGTGTGCTTGAAAAGCTTAAGAGGTAGGTTACAGTTGTACTTAGTGATCCAGAGTTTGTGACCAAGGACAAAACAGGTGCTAAACCATTTTACAGTGTAAGGGTAGCTAATTACATTTAATTATTTTGCATGCAGGGAAATACTTTACTTTTGCTCATAGTACTCAAATACTGCATAGTTTTAAGTTTAATCTATAAATTAGTGTTGAGCTAAGAAACTTGACCTCTCAATTAACAGGTATAAGCGCAACTCTGAATCAGCCCCCTTTAATTTATTAAACATTCCTAATAACAGACAAGTGAACTGGACAAGAAGACCTCAGCAGGCAAAGCATGTGATTATAATAATTAATGATTGTAATGAAGGTACAAAATCACCTCCGAACTGCAAACAAATAAAAAACTGCATTAATTTACCATGCTTGTACATAACTGAGAAAATGCTTGCATAGTATATTATATTACTACATTTGTCATTCACCGCTTCTTTAATGAATAGAGCACTGTGGATGCTAGTCAAATAATTATTAATCCTTGAATATAAAAACAGTATTTACCGACAAATGGCCATGCATGTGTAAATATCCAAATTCTTTTTATGTAAGGAGCTCACTGTCAGTTTTTTATTTGTGTATTATATTATTTTTATTATACAATGTTAGTTCAAAGCTATAATTATTTCCTGTCTCATTCTCTCTTTAGCACGTTTTTTTCCTCCTTGTTTCTGTTATATTTTTAACAGCAGCAGACTGGAAAGGTCATGAATAACAGGCAAACGGTAGTTAATTAGCATTCTGAATTCTGGAAAAAATAGAATTACATAGGAAATATAGGCAGTATTAGAATTCAATTCCAAACACTTCACTATGTGCCCCATATTCTGTTCCACAACACATATTGTAAGCTCCTGTCTTTTGTAGTCTTATCAGCAACTTGTTAAGTATGTCTAGGTAACATTATGATTGTGTCTATGTCTGTAGCTCTTTGTTTGTCCTTTTGTTATTTGCCCAAATAAGAAAACAGTTCCTTCGTTTTGTTTTGCTTTTATTACTGGATGACTGAATGGTAAAAAAAAAATGCCCCAAAGGTTTCCTTGTAGTATTTGAGCAATTATAGATAACACATGGCATACTGGGAGGAAAAAGACTTCAATCAGTTCAAGAAATGGAGGTCTTAATGTGATGTAAGACTAACTTAGGACAATGCTAACATGAAATCAAAAAATCCCCAGAAAATATAGTTTATTATTAGAGAGATAAAGTGACATTTTTTGGAAAGAAAATAGTTTAAAACTCCACTTATATTAATAGCGACTCGTGCATGCATTTGTATAAAATAAAATAGCACTTAAATGCTTTTATGTGTGTGCGTATCTTCATGCAGCTGCTGTTTGGGAGCAGTCATAGTAGTGGATCTTATTGGAATATTTTAACCAGTGTTTGGTACCTCTCTTCTGTGCAGACTGTATTTATCATTAAGGTAGTTCCAGGTCTATAACTTTGGAGATTAAAAAAATATTATAATTCATTAGTGGTTTTGTTTTTCCATTTATTTGTATAATTATTTAGTTATTTATTTCTTTATTTAATTAAATTAATTTCCATAGATAAGGATTTGCAATTTACAAAAAATTACAAGCAGATAAGTCATTTCCATTTTACTATCCATGGGCTGGATCCAGAACAACGTCCCTCGGCGGAAATACGTCCGTCAGATGCCTATGACAGTTACTGCGCATGCGTAGTAACTATTGTACGTAATCTACGTATCATCTCGTTACATAGATTAAAGACCGCATATACGCAATCTACGTAATGAAACGATACGTAGATTACGTAAAATTGTTACTACGCATGCACAGTAACTGTCATAGGCATCTGACGGACGTATTTCCGCCGAGGGATGTTGTTCTGGATACGGCCCAATGTCCTATTAGTAAAATAGGAAGGTTGTCATAACATGAGGTTGTCTGTGCACTTGAGGAGTGTGCTTGAAGACTGCTTGGGTTCCCGGTGCTTGATGATTAAGTGGTGTCATCAAATGTGGTGTGTGCTTTGAAAGACTAGCATTACAGACCATTTGTGGGGTATAAATGTAACTGTTGCATCTCTCAGAAATTGGGGGCATGTAAAAAAAAGTGTAAAAAGTATCCAATGACTCTGATTTCCCATGTGTTCTGGGTTTCCATACTCCTTGGGCTCACAGTTGAGATGACTATATTGGAAGTTTGGGGACTTAATATAGGGCCTAGACATTAGCTAGCAGAAGTCTGTATGATGCAGACTGGAGGTGATGTGGTGACAACAGATGCAGATGCCAGCTGAGTGGTGCAAAAGGTAGCACAAGGACAGTGGGTGGGAACCGCTTAAGTCTTTAAGGAGAATAGAGTGGGTCACACAGAGAGTTAGTTGGTGGCAGACTGGGACTGTGGAAGGCTTTAACAGAATGCAAACTAAGCTGCAAGGCAGTGCTTTTTTTGTAAGAAAAAAGGAGCCGGAACTCACATCAACTCACATGCAACCACACAACCAATCACAAGCCAAGCAGCGCCACAAGTCGAGAAGTGCCACAAGCCGAGCAGTGCCATCACAACCAGCGTGGACAAAGTACGCATGCATCAGACTCGACACACAATCAGCCTGCATGCACCATTTTAATGATTTTGCTGCCGGAACTTTTAAAACTTTTAAAACGTGGAAAATCCGTCGAATAAAGGTGCTGGAACTCAGTTCCGGTGTGTTCTATGACAAAAAAAGCACTGCTGCAAGGTATAACACTGGAAACAGATTTAAAAAGCAGACTTGACCTAGATACAGAATGGACTCTGAGATGTTAACTGTAAACATCCTTGGACTGCAGGAGACTTGCTGGAAGTAAATGCTGTACTACCAGCTGGAGATTGTAGCAGCTGAGCAGAGAGACTGAGAGTACTAGAACACATTTGCAGATTGGAGACTGCAAATACTGGATTGCAAAATGGTGTAAGCAATGTCTGTTTTTCAAGCTGGAAAAAAAAAAGAGGCTGAATTGAAAGCTTATAAATACAATGTCTAGTTAGTCAACAGCATATATAGAACCGCAGTACCACAATTTGTGACAGTACTTCCCCCTTACAGGTGGCCACTGGACATCTAACATAAGGTCTTGAAGGTAACTCTCAATTAAATTTGTTGATGAGTTGGGGAGTATGGACATAGTAGCTAAGTTACAGGCTCTCTCTTCAGGTCCACAGCCCTTTCAGTCCACCAAGTTTTGAAGTTAACCATGTCTAAAGCAAAAGCAGAATATTTTTGAATTCATAATTATCTCACAGAGAGGTTTAATTCTTAGGGACTTTTTGCAAAAGAGAATAAACATGATGAATAGATTTCAAGATATTGGCTAAGATCATTGCTACAAGATTAATTGCAGTCCATTTAGCTGTCTCTCTTGATTCATCACCAGCTAGGATTTGTTTTAGGCCAGCAGTCAATAAGGAGTATCCATGCGGCATTTGCGGCTACATTGGCCTCCTGTAACTGCCCCCACTCAAAGGGTCTACTGTTAAGCCTAGACGCAATTAATGCATTTGACTAAGTCTTGTGTCCACACTTGTTTAAGTCTTGTGTTCACATTTGTTGGAGGTAAGGGCATTTGGTTGGGATTTTTATAATTTGATGGCCACTTTCTACTCTAATCCTACTACTTTATTGCTAGTCTATGGGTGTAAAAGTGAGCTGGTCAGGATTATGTGGGGTACCAGACATGTTCATTGTTTAATTTGGCAATTCATCATCTGCAGCAGGTTTTACAGATCTGTCTAAAGTTCCAGGGTATTAGGATTGGCAACAAAGAGATTAAAATAACAGCTTTTGCTGACTCTATATTGCTATATGTCAGCAACCCAGAGTCCTCCCTCTGACTGCCCTCTGTCTGGTGCCTAATACACATACATTACCACGGGAATGATAATACCAGTACACTGGACAAAGGGTCAAATTACGAGGCAAATATTGGGTTCACTGTCTGGGAAATTGAAAGGAAAATGAAGAGCTGACGGATTAGATTAATTAAAATGGTTACCTTTCGCTGGGAAACTATCGTTATATACCTCCCAGCTCTACTGTGTGTGCCGCTGATCGCTAGAAGCCCTGTGCCATCTTGATTGCACCTAACGGCTCCCCTGGGAGCAGGATTGCGGCTGTGTGACCATTAACGGCATTACTTCAACGTTACCAGTTTGGAGCTGAGGATTTACACCATTGCAAGACCCGCTGGACCAATTGAGTGACTCTGCATTACGGGCTGGCCACCCACTGCAATTACCACGGTCCACGATTACTAAGAGGTCAGACACGACATCCCTACTGAAGTTGGGTAACCTCATTTAACTCAAATATATTTATACAGAGCAGGGTTTAATTATTTATCTACCACAAGTCAGCAATTGACTCTGCTTACTTGCATCGTTATTCCGGCTCTCTATTGTATGGTTTTTCTGAGATCCTTAATCAACTGCTTTATTGATTTATGCTTTTATAAATACTGATTTTTTATGTTATATTAAACTTGTTATAGTATCTACATTGGTGTTGTACATATTTCGGCCATCACATTTAGATCATATATGGTCATATTTATTTAAATTGGTTTATTATTACCATCTAGAACTACAGCGCTGTCTCCCCTCTTGGGGTAATTTTCTCCACTTATGCATATATACGGGTTGGGTCCCGTTTAGACGTTTTTTAGATTAAGTGAAGCGCCGTTTATTATTCTATTTGTGTTTCTTCTTAATATAATCTCTACCTCTTCTTTCTAATAAACAGGCTATCAATCATATTTACTTCTTTTTCCATATGGGTTACCAAGCATCTGCACATATGCTTAAAAAAACCACAACAACCAAAATCAAATGGGGGTCTAAATTTTCCAGACATCATGGTATACTGCTTAGCGGCCCAAAATGTCTTACATAAAAGACTGGTTAAATGGATAAGCCTTCCTTAGGAGTGTGGATTTAGTATCCTTTTTACACAGGCCAGACTAGGAGACCACCTTGATGGCTAAAAATATCCATTACTATGGACCTCGCATAAGGTCTGGTACTTGTTGTGACATACACATGGTTTAAAATCACTATGCACAGTGCACCTTTCTTTCATTCACAATTCGGTTTTCAACATGACATGGAATCCTACCCTTTCAGTCTGTGGCGGGTGGAAGGGCTGACGACTGATGACTCATTAATTAATAAAGCTGTCAAGAGATCCCTAAGTTTCCTAGAGACCTCCAAGTAATGTGAAATAATCAGTGGCACTCCAGTGGCCTTCTTTGGTTAGCATGGCGATATGTTTAACAGGCTTCTGTTTCCTTTAAGGGTGCTGGTTTGGATGACCTCCTTGATAAATAACTTTGAAAAGAACCTCCAGATAAGAAAGTCATTTTTTAACATTGGGCCGTATTCACACCTAAGAGTGAGTTAGGTGCAGACAGATCTGCACCTAACTTACCCGACCTGCCCCTAACCCGTCCCCCATTTTTAGGTACCTTATGGCAACTCCCCCCCCCCACTTCTGCCTAAACACTCCCCGAGGCGGCATTATGCCACCTCTTTCTCACTAAGGCAATCAACGTACCTAACCGGTATGCAGATTCGGTAAATGACTATGCGTGCGTAGAAGGTCATTTCGTAAGAAGCTTCTTAGGTGTGAATATAGCCCATTATACTTTCCTTTGGCACATATTAACTCATGATACAACTCAAGTGGGGATGACACAGACGTGTGAGGTATTCCCTTCAATGACCATAAGTCGCTTTTTAAAACCTTGCAGCAATCCTGTAAATAAATTCCACAAATACATATGTGAATATGTTTATTCATTTATTCTGCCATTTATACCTATCTCCAGCAAGAAGGTTCAAAATTGGTGATTTACCTTCAGCTAACTGTATCTGATGTAACCAACCACACGCAGACTTGTACCACTGTTTTTTAAAGTATCCAGTCATGAGAGAGTTTTGGATTAAAATCAGAAAATATGCAGAGGAGAGTTTGGTGAACTATGTTCCCTTTACACTAAAGTGGCAGATCTTTAGAATGCTCCTGCATGGGCAGAAAGTCTGGCCCAGGGCGAGGTGACGTCTTTTAGCAATTAGTGTGGCAGCTCGCAAAATCGTTTTGTATCTATGGCTGCATTCCAATGCTCCACAACTGTGACTTTATAAAGATAAACTGTTTTATGTATTCAAAATGGAGTGGATTGAAGCCACTTTGGTTAAGGCACAGCTCAAGGAGTGACACACCTTTTGAAATTAAATGTCAATTGTACAATAGTTTCCAAGCTAGTACCTACGAAGGGAGGAAGCTAATGACCCATTGTAAATAATTTATTATAGTTAGGTCTTAGTTATTCATCGAAAATATCTTTGGTGGTGTGTTAATATTCATGAATGATTTCTTTATAGCTCTGACATAATAATGAGCATATGTTCCATTTTACTCCTACAACATGTGATGTAATAATGTAATGCAGTGTGTGCAATTGATAGATAAAGTTATAAAAAAAATTAATAGTCAGAGGCTTGAGTAATGAAGTGTGAAAAGTGTGGAGGTATGATGAAAGTTCAAGCTTGCAAGCTACAATATTGATGACAGTGGAGATTAGGAATGGACCATTGTAATGGGGTGCAAACTTCATGGATGATACTCTGAGGCATAGCTTTCAGGTAGAGAACCAAACTTTATTATCATAACAAAGGCTTGGAAAAGCTCAACGTTATTTATCTGCTTGAATTTTGTAAAAATGAGATGATTTAAATAAAGATGTTCTTACTTTTTTCCAGTTTTCTGAAAAACAACATAGAGAAGCTTCAGAGGCTGGGACGGTTGCAAACAGCAAAGGAGTGAAGTTGGTACCCTTGGATGAAGACCGTATACAATATGAAAAGAGATGGATGCTGAAGACTCATGATAATGGTTATTAAGAGCAATTTCAGACCTGCAGATCTAACCAACAATCTTGAGAAGATGATACATACAGGCACAAGAAGGTCTCTAAATCCTGGTTAATGCCTCCAGTTTGGTCATTGGACTGAGGGTTAGAAGCCAATGAGAATTTAAGTTTGACTTGAAGGCTTCGACACAAGGAGCATCATAATTTGGCCAAAAATGGAACACCCAGTCAGAGACTGGGACAGGCATAAAGTCAGAAGATTTCCTTAATGAAGAGTTAAGCCAGAAATGGAGCAGAAATAAGGCCTCATAAGGGTATGAAAAGTACCATTTTAACAAATCATTCTACCACTATCCATATGGTGGTGAAGTTGTTGTAAGGTAGTAAGTCCATGATAACGGATCTGATTCACACAAAAGAAGCTGCTGCAGTATTTTTAAGAATATTAGTACAGCACATGCAAAGTTATAGTCTTTAAAGACTGCACATAGTATTTTAGGAAAGAAGAGGCATGCCAGAGCAGCCTCATGACTTATTAAAGAGTGGGTGGGGGGAGGTATTTAAATGAGCCAGGGAGGGTGCGGTGAAGGAACCTTTTTGTGTATTTCCTTCTTAACAAGGAAAATACACACAGGAAGTTAAGGAAGCCCTATGGCACTCTAAAGTGCCTTAAGCTCTTAATAAACAGGGGCGTGGTGTGGTAGGGAGTTTAAACTAAGGTGCTGATTCATGCATATCCACAACTTCTTAAAGCAAAATCCTTGAACAGCTATCCATGACAGCAGTTAAAAAAAATCCACAGGACAGCTCCTGGTGGACAGGTTTTTAAAAACTGACTGATGTCCCAATGCAACATAGGCCACCAGTAATATTGAAGGATCAGGGCTTTTTTTCACCTATGGTCAGAGAATATTAAACAATGTGCCCACTGTAGTAATTTCTTTTGAAGGAACTCTGGAACATCTGCTTTTCCTAGAAGGAGATGAATTCTCAGAATGGGCTGTAGCAACTCGGATGGGCTCAACAATGAGATGAAGTTCAGCATCGGAAAAGGCTTCATCTTCAGACCAGGACAAAACATTGGCTTTGTAGTTTTATGTTGCAGAACATAACTGAATTTGAAAATGGAAATTGAAACTAGATATTAGAAGTGTATATTAGAATATTAGGATTAGGACTTTTTTGTGGTTTTGAGGTAGAGCAGGTTTTTGTGGTCTGTGGAGATAGTGATAGGATGAAGAGCTTCCTTCAGCAAGTATCTCCACTCTTCAAGAGCTAAGGCCGGATCCAGAACTAAGTCTGACGGGACTTACGCAAGTGTATGCGTGCGCCAGATGTTCTGACAGCATAAGTATTACGTACATCAGTACTTACGCTAAAGGGGCTGACCCTTCAGTTACGATGCCCGTATCCCGTACATACATGGCTATCCCCATACAGGCGGAGATAGCCATGTAAATGAGGGGGCGGGGATAGGGAAGCCCCGTTACGGCCTCAGACCTAGTCGTAAAAGTTAAGGTAGGAATCTGGACGAGTAAGTGTCCAGATTTCCTACCAACAGCGAGGAATGCAGAGGGCGTGCACTAACCGCTACGGGAGCGTAACTAGGATCTGGCCCCTAGTTTTACTGCCAAGAGTTCCTTTTAATCTATGGCGTAATTTCTATCAGCTAGAAAGAATGTTCTTAAAAGAAAGGATGTAATTGACTGTCTGTAGTCTTTTGTTAGAGGACTTCTTCTACACCAACTACTGATGCATCTACCGCGAAGATAAATGGAACAATGACATCAAGTTCCCGAAGGATTGATGCTGAGAAAAAAGCATGTTTCAAATACCAGGACCATTCAGGCCATTTTGACGGATTGCCCTCTATTCGAGTGAGTGCCGTGATGGAAACAAATACCATGGAAATTGTAGTATCTGAGTAGAGAACTTGAGAGCGCTAGAGCAGGTGTGCAGGTTAGAGATTGCAAATACTGGATTGCAAGCTGTTGTAAGCAATGTCTGGTTTTCAAGCTAGAGAATGCATAGAGGTTGGTAAAAACAATGGCTGCTGTGCAAGCTGGAGAATGCAGATACAGGAATCACAATAGGGAAACCACAGGAGCTAGGCGAAGCACTAAGAGTACAAGTACTGCCACTGTTGTAACAGTGAAAGCACTTTAAATACACCACCTCTTTCTGCAATTAGTTGATGGAGACAGGTGACTGTTAGAAGCATGACAGGTCATGTGACTGTTTCCATTATGGCAGTTTCTATGGACTCCGTGGGAGTAAATATCATAAATATCAATTGCGTATAATCATTTTTTCTGGATTTTGCTTTAAAATGGCAGGTTTGATACTGGTTAAGTAATCACCAGTATTATTTATTTATTTATTTATTAACAGGTTTTTATATAGCGCCCACAGATTACGTAGCGCTTTACAATTTGAAAATCTTTATAACAACACTGGGTAATAACAGACAGACTGGGTGGGTAGGAGGAACCTGCTTGCAAGCTTACACTCTATAGGACAGTGGGTTTGATACATGCAAGTGCTATATATCACACAATGGACCAGCCAGGGTGTATGGCAAAAGTGCTCTCAGTGCTCTGTATGATCCAGCCACACAGCAGTGTTAGTAACAGAGATGAGGGAATTTTAGAATA
>WWET01001784.1:207347-218413 GCA_011038615.1 Limnodynastes dumerilii | reverse complement strand
GAGCTGGAAAAGGTTCTAGACTTGCTGTCAGTGGCATAGCTACTGTGGGAGCAGGGGGTGTGGCTCAATGGGGCCTGGAGGACAGGGCATGAACAATGGCAGCCAGCTACCCTGCACTCACAGAGGGCATTGCCAGCAGAGGACGCTTAGCATTGTCATCTGCCAGCAATGTATTTATAAACAGCATTCAACATTTACAGTTTGAGTGCGGAGCATTGTCTACGCTGACAGTGAGCAAGGGGTGACTCCCGAAATTTGGGCAGTTCTCCTGGTATCCCGAGAGAGCCAGCAAAGCTCCCGCAAGACCCACCAGCCAGCAATTACTTCTGTAATTCCTAGAGTTACTCAGGGTTGCCGACTCTCCCGGAATGTCCGGGAGACTCCCGAAATTCGGGCAGCACTCCCGGTATCCCGGGAGAGCCAGCAAATCTCCCGCAAGTGACTTGAGGCCCGTGGTTTCACTGAAACCACGGCCTCAAGTCCTGCCCCCAGCCTAGCAACACTAGTATACTAGTGTTGCTAGGCACAGGAAGGGACTTGATGACGCAATTTGCGGCATCAAGCCCCGTCCCGACCCCTAATTTAAGTAAAAACGGGGCCGTATGAGCCAGGGGGCGGAGCCTAATGATGCGATTTGCATAAATCACGTCATTAGACCCCGCCCCCGCATGCGGCGCAAGCTTCTCTCCGGGATCTCCCGGAGAGAAGCTGCCAAAAGTCGGCAACCATGGCGTTATCAGGGATGTGCAGGGAAATGTTTATGATGTCATCAAGCCCTGTCCATCCCCTGAAACACTAGAGAATACAGGAGGGGGCAGGGGTTAATGAAGCAATTTGCATAAATCATGTCATTAAGCCCCGCCCCTTGCCAAAATCTATGGCTTCCTTCTGGGTTCTCCCGGAGGGAAGCTCTAAAAAGTTGGCAGCCCTGCAGTGAGCAGCCTGCCCAATACAGATTAAGGCTGGGTACACACACGGCGCTTTTTCAAAAGATAATCTTTCCAATCACACAGTCAAAAGACCGTTTCACCAGATATCTTACCAGTGTGTACTGTCCAAAGATCACCTAATAGACACAGTAAACACTTGCAAAAAGCAAAGGATATCTTTCCATCGTTGATCACAGATCACGAATTGTTACGAAAATATTTTTGCGCATCTCTTGACAGTACACAGATCTTTTGATTGTGTGATTGGAAAGATTATCTGCTGAAAAGCCCGAGGGTGTACCCTGCTTTACATCCCACCTTTTTACCATGAGGACCAGGTTTCTCTACTTCTGCACCTGCCTCCTGTGATTGTATATTTACTAGCAGATCATGCTTCAAGTGTTTCTTGAAGTCCACTAGTCATAAACTACTACAATTTTGTAATTACATTTTACCATTAAATTCTATAGTTTGCAGCTCCAAGAGCAAAAAAAACGTATTGTATAAAGATATCACTTCAGCACCATTTTGGTGCTGAAGTTTTCTTTACCTGTTGACTTTTCAAAGAACATTAGGGGACAGATTTACTAAGCTGTGGGTTTGGAAAAGTGGAAATGTTGCCCATAGCAACCAATCAGATTGTAGCTCTTACTTTCCTATCACATACTAGAGAATGTCACCTAGAATCTGATTGGTTGCTATGGGCAACATCTCCACTTTTCCAAACCCGCAGCTTAGTAAATCTGGCCCTAGGAGTCATCAATCTTCCTTGAAACTTTTTTTTAATTAATATTTTGTCAAATTATTCTCTTCCAGCCATGGACACTTACTATTTCTCATAGATGGACCCACTTGTTGTGCATGACAACTACTTTCCATTACGTATAATATAACCAACAAGCATTCAAATAAGTTGCATGGTCTCTGACCACAACAACTGAACACAGTATTCCAGGTGAGGCTGTACCTACTTTCTGTAAAGTGGCTTTCTTCTACTAATTCCATTCCCTATGTAACTAAGGATTTGATTTGCCTTTCTCAGTGCTCTGTTACATTACTTTCCTACCTTTAGGACATATAGAATAGTGATTCCTAGGTCCCTTTCTTCCTAAGTAGTTTCAAATTTAGTGCCATTGGATCAGATTCAGAGTTTGAAGTTCAGAGTTTGAAAATAAGAGAGGAAAGATATTCCTGGGCATGTTGATTTCAGGGAAGTCATTTTTCATCTGTTGCTAACAGTATTAAAGTTGAGTGGCATTTCCTAACCCAAGTCTTAATAACAGTGTAAAAGTAAAGCTGGTCAGTATCTGTGTGCCGTAATTAACTTGATCCTCCTAAAGTCAACAAAGTTCTTTTTTTCCCAGGAATTACTTTCCTCTCTTATTTTCAAACTCTGAATCTGGTCCATTATTACTATATTCTACTTTTGGAATTTTTAAGCCCCAAGCACATGGTTTTCATTTTTTGGCATTAAACTCTAGTTGCCACACTCTTGGCCATTTCTTTACTCTATGACTTCAGTTATTTTGTTTACCCCTCGCAGTGTTTCTACCGTTACACAGGTTTGTGTCATTTGCAAAATGACATACATCTCCTCAAATACCAATGCCAAAAAAATATTAAATTACACTGGTCCATGTACAGGACCCTGGGGGAATGCACTGGTAACCTTTCTATTGTGAGAATGGATTCCATTTACTACAAGCCATTTTGCCAGATTTACCAGAGGGCAGTTTACTAAGGGCAAAACCGCCTGAAAAACAACCAAAAGCAGCACTTCTCAAAACCAGCACTTTTGAAATTGCCATAAAAAATCTCCTATTTGTAAGTCCAGCGGTTTAGGCCATGAAACCGCCAGTGATGTGTGACTGTTTAAAACTGATGGTAAACACGCCCCTTAGTAAATCTGACCTTTTGTCTTTCCTGCAACCAAGATTTTATTCACACAGACACCTCTGAACCCAATTCCAAATTTCCCTGCTTATTTAACAATCTACGGTGTTTTGCAGTGTTAAAGCCTTACTAATATATAAATACAGCTCCTCATTGACCAACTATATTAGTCGTCCTGTTGAAAAAAGACCACCAGTGAATCAATGCTGCTCGGGATCCAGAAAATTCCTGTATTTAGTATATTATTTCCTTGTACTTCTAATATAAGGCTCCCTGGATAATAGTTGCTAATCTCCTACTTATTTCCACTATAATGTTCTGTTAAACCTGTTACACAGTGAATTTACTTTTTAGTATTTACTATGTTTTAATATTATTTAATATTAATTTAACTGTGGTGCATTTCTCTCTTTTGTTGTGAATGCAGTAAAGATGATCTGCTATAGCAATATTATTAGTCTTACTATACAGCTTTTTGGTTTTTCTCCTTTCTTTTACATATCTAAAAAGGTTTTGCCCTTTTTCCATACAGAGTACCCCCAGGATAAATTATGCTGCCAAGTAGTACTCCGAGATAATAATGCCACACCAAACTGCGTTAGAACACATTAAACCAACTAGTACAGTCCTTAGTTTGCGTTTTGTCACATTACTGTCCCAGTCAACATAAGAAGCTATTGCGTATACACTCTCCATCTCCTCTGAGACACCGATGTCACTCTGCTGCTTGCATGTACATAGAAGTGGGCATGCTATAGAGAGTAAGGGCCTGATCCAGACCTACGCCCGCTGTTGCTAGGACGGCGGGCATAAGCGTAAGATTGGCTGAAAAGCCGATCTCCGCATGCGCCGGGCGGATGTTGCCCTGCGTAGCTACGGCAACGTCCGTAGGAACAGCGTAGGGACGCTGGAGGGGGCGTCCCTACGTTAAGGTTAGTGAAGGTGGGCGGGGGGAGGTAATATAATGAGGGAGGGAGGGCTTAGCGGTAGTACGCTCGTGTGCGAGCGTATTACCCATTGCTTACGCCGGCAGAAGTTAGGGTAGCCTTCAACCGGCGTAAGCAATGGGAAATACGCCCGCACAGGGGGAGTGTCGGGGAGAGTGGACGCCGATACGCTCTGCTTTAGTAAGCACAGCGCATCAGTGTAGGTCTGGATCAGGCCCTAAGAATTTTTTAGCTGTCGACAAATTTGCCATTTCCTAGAGGAGAGATTGCAGGCCCTCCCTCTTAATGCACAACTGTAAATTTATGTGTAGGAACTAATAAATAATATGGCACAAAGATTACCAATTCCTTATCAACAACTACGAGCACTAGATGAATTGATTCATTTATAGCATCTGTTTGCACAATAATGCATCAGCTATTGTGGAGATTGTCACGTTTACTAGGAAAAACAAATGAAAACACAAGAATGTAATGAGGTATGTCAGAAATGAAGAAAAGAAAATAGAAAGGCAAGGGATGAAACTAGACAAAATTCATCACATTGTGCAGTGCCTTCAGCAAATATAATGCTGTAAGTTTTACCCCTGGTGTTATTCAGTCTGGTCTAGTGCATTCAGATTTTCATTCACCTTTCCTTAAAATTGGAACTCATCGATCAACTTGCAAATAACTTGTCTGTAATTTTAACTGTAAGTCTATGAACTTACTCTGACTGCCCTGCCATTCAAATGCTCTTTTCACGGGGAAAAACTGATCACTTGATTGTTACGTTAAATGAACCACTCTTACAAATTGCAGCGCAAAGTGCAGTTTGTAGTTAGTAAAAAGATACAACTTTAACTTATAGACATTTTGATTAATACAGACAGAACCTTGAGCTTTACAGGGTTTTCTTCTATTATTAAAATGTCACACTAGTAGAATAATTTGTCTATCATAAAAAGATATTTTGTTCAAATACATACATTTTTCTACAATGGAAATTGCAGGTACTTAAATGACATGAAATGGCATGAAAGTCGTCAGTGAACTTGACCTGAATGAATCAGTAATGTCAGACACTGTCATGCTGTAAAAATGCTGTACTTATGGTACTGGGCTTATTGTATTTGTAGGACCATATGGCACTCCAGGTTCAGATGATTTATCGCTACATTTACAAAAGTGCGATAACTTAGTTTTCATGAGATTAAGCCCGTTTTCAGGTGAATATGGTCTTTATCTCCTAAAAATGACGTTTTTCTTATTTCCAATGCTATGATCGCCATAGAAACCATGACAATCGTTAGCATTAGCACCCCCGATCGCTGGCACACTCTAATGAATGGTGATCGCTGAATTTTCTAACTGTTGGCGCAGATTTTAACAATCCGTACCGGTACATCTCAGGATGGTGTTAGTGAAAGTTATTTCTGCGTTCTCCCCATACCTATGTATAGGGAGACCGCTGGAATAGACAGAATGTGAGCATGTAAATAAAAAAAACTATTAAATATATTTTTAGATATTTTTTTAATAATGACAAAAAAAATTTGATACATGCACGTCTTATTGTAAACCTAACCTCAATTCATGACAATGAACCATTGTTGCTGCCCACCCTGCAACCACAGATGATATGCCAGGAGCAACAGCGCTAAGCTGTCAGCAGTTGGTTTGTTAGACAGCACTTAGCTCTCAGAGGCTCTGAGTATTGAATGCTGTTTATAAGTAACTTACCAGCATCTGACACATTAGTGCTGTCCTTTGATGGCATGGGGAGAGCATATGTCAGGAGTGACAGCGCTAAGCTATTTGTGGTTGTCATGTTAGACGGCACTTAACCCTCAGAGCCATTGATTGCTGCCAATCACTGATGGTTACATGCATGCACAGAGGGGTCAGTGCCCTGCCCCGGATGGATGTTTGCAGCTCAAGTTCCCACCAATAAAGACACCCTAGGGCCCTCTTGCCCTAGGACCCAGATTTCTCTAATTCCACACCTGCCCTGCCCTGCCCTGGTGAGTATCTAAAGAGAAGTTTAGGAAGAGTATTTAAAGATATACATCAATTTAGGAAGAGGGGACCTGAATCAATCTCTACCTGCCTATAGCAGTAATACCAGAAAAAAAGGAGAAGTAGACTTTGTTATTCAGGCAAGTCCTTTAATAATGCCTGAAAGGGATGAAAAATGTTAGAGAAAAGGATAGGAGAGTGGAATAAGCTAGGATTGTTAAATGATGTTGTATGCTTTGGAAATGTCTTGAAGTACAAGGATGCAGAACAGTGGAGCATATTCAGAGAACCATTTTCGGGAGTTGCGGCGTATTTTTAGGATCGGATCAACTGCGCATGCATAGTAACTTTATTTACGTACTTTACGCAGACATCACGCTCTTAAGTGCTCTAGGCATGGACATGTGAATCGCACTTGGGTACATAGAAACATAGAAAGTGACGGCAGATAAGAGCCACATGGCCCATCCAGTCTGCCCAGTTGTTTATTTAAAACTATACTGACCCTAGACTTTACCCTCAATTTGGTTTGAGATTTAGGATAGCATTATATTTATCACAAGCATGTTTAAACTGTTCTACTGTGTTAGTCTCTACCACCTCAGATGGGAGGCTATTCCACTTATCTATCACCCTTTTAGTAAAGTAATTTTTCCGCACATTTCCTCTGAATCTACCTCCCTCCAGCATGCCGTTGTGTTCTAATACACCTCTTCCTTTGAAAAATGCCACCTGTGTTCTATTATACCTCTTTCTTTGAAAAATGCCACCCTCCTCTAGCCGGTCACAACCCTTGAATATTTGAAAGTTGCTATCATATCCCCCCTCTTCTTTCTCTGCTCCAAGCTATACATGTTTAGTTCCCTAGCCTTTCTTGGTATGTTTTGTGACACAGGCCATGACCATTTTAAATAAAAAGAAGATGTGCAAAGACAATTGCCTGCGCTGTTACCAATATAACATGTAAAGGTTGCAATGGATATATAAATAAATAAATAGGTAAAAGATATATCAGAGAATCGTTCTGGGTGATGTCCCAATGATGTCCTTGGTTACTATTTTTGTAAAAGTATCTACAAAGTTACCTCTGTACTGGACTGGATTGAAGGTAGATTTAATCTAGATTTTATTATTTTGCTGGTTATTAGTGTTTTTTTCTACAGGGTGCATCTCAAAAAATAACTTGAGGCTAAGCTTCCGTGCGAACTTGTGCACTTTTACAAAACAGTTGAAGTTATTAAGACCTGTGGTAGGCACCTGTGGTAGGCACAAAATAGTTATGCCAAACTATAAACTGTAAACAGAGTTCAAATAAAAAGAAGACAATTGCCTGCACCGTTACCAATATAACATGTAAAGGTTGCAATGGATAAATAAATAAATAGGTAAAAGATATATCAGAGAATCGCTCTGAGTGATGTCCCAAAAAGAAATACTAAATAAAATTATTCAGTCTCTCAAACAAAACGTCTATAGGATGGGTTAGAGAGAGAGAGAGATATTAATGCATATGATATTCTCTCTCAATCCAAAATGTGATAGTAAACTGGAAATTTATGATAAATAGGTATAATACTAATACTATGAGCAACCTCCTTCTCCAAGCTACAACCTAGAGATCTTGCATAAAAGGATCCAGCACTTGAAAGAAACAGTCAGCGACACCTGTGATGAAAATCTTCCCTGGAGACTTCACAAGCAAACAGACAGCAGAGGACAACAAGAACACGTGTGTTGAGGATCTTCGTCTACCGATGACACACCCGTCTCCAGCTGAGCAACTGGAGCGTGTCTCGGGCAGAGCATCAGACTGCTGACCAGCGTCTTTCTGCAACAGTAGCAGTATACCAAAGCGGTGCAGTATACCCCTGAAAACAAACCTTGTTGGTCCATGCACCATTTTAGTTGCTCTTCTTTGCGCAGTCTCTAATGTATTTATGTCTTTCTGGAGATATGGCCTCCAGAACTGAACACAGTATTCTAGGTGAGGTCGTACCAACTATCTATAAAGGGGCATCACTACTTCTCTCTTTCTGCTACTAATTCCTCTCCCTATGCAACCAAGCATTTGACTTGCCTTTCTCATTGCTTTGTTACATTGCTTGACTACCTTTAAGTCACATGAAATAATAACTCCTAGATCCCTCAGTTTCTAATGTAGTGCCATTAAGGATATATTGAGCTTTTGGGGTTTTTCGCCCCAAGTGCATAATTTTGCATTTTTAGGCATTAAACAGCAGTTGCCACAATATCCAGATTATCCATTGCCATTATTGCAATTAGTTCAGGGATTTTGTTTCCTAAGCTCCTAGCATTTGCACACATTGCTTTGAGAGGTTAGATTATGAATCTCCTATTCTTCTGTTTATTATTATTGCTAGATATGTTTATATTGTTTTTTTTCTGTTTTCCTTTCCCTTAGTTACTGTGGCTATGCTGTAATTCGATACAATTACATAGACCGCATATACGCAATCTACGTATCAAAACGATACGTAGATTTTGTACAATAGCTACTACGCATGCGCATTAGCTATCTTTCAGCAAATTCCACAGACGGCCGTAGTTCTGGATCCAGGCCATTGTTATTAACTTTTATTTATAAGGGGTCTCCTCCGCAGCGCCGTAAATAGGCAATAGAAAAGACAATAGTTATATATAAAATACAATAATTAACAGAGGGTATAATATCATTAAGTAAGGAATACAACACAAGTACAATTCAAAAATAAAACACAGTTCAAAAATAGCAGAACAATATGTATATATAATAAAGAAGTGGAATATGTGTGTAAGCAGGTGAATAAGGAAAGAGCTAAACAATTAATAAGGACAAGGTATAGGGATGATGACAAGAGTTCTTATTTAATTCAGATCTCTTTCCGCTGTAGTTTGTTTATCCTCTGTCGGAGCAGTGCCTTGGGTCTTCCTCTTTTTCTATAACATATATGGCAGATGCACCTACAATAGTTAACCTGCTCTGGAAAGGCTGTATTTTTATAATAAAGGAATATGTTAAGTGCATTGGACAACATAATTTATTGCTAATGCCTGTAAGTTATAACTGTTTCAAACTAATTTGTATGCCAGTGATGACTATAAGGATAGGGTTACCACCTTTTTATTAAGACATTCCCCTCTCTCCATATCCAATGATACTTTTATTTTTGCTGATAGAAATGTTTTATTTTGTACATTTTTTTTTACTCTACTGTGACTATGCCCATTGTATTACAATTACCACACATCCTTTTCCCTCATATTTCTTCAGTCCTCTTTTCTCCCCCTATATTTCTCCAGTTTTCCATTCTCTCCTGTATGCCCCTGTATGCCAACAGTTCTTCTTTCTCCCCTTTTATGCATACAGTCCTTCTTTCTCCCCCAGTATTCCTACAGTCCTCCTTTCTTCTCCCCTTTCTACAGTCCTCCTTTCTCCCCCAGTATTCCTACAGTCCTTTCTCCCCTTGTATGCCTACAGTCCTTCTTTCTCCCATTGGATGCCAACAGTCCTTCTTTCTCCCCTTGTATGCCTACAGTCTTCCTTTCTCCCCTGTATGCCAACAGTCCTTCTTTCTCCCCCTGTATGCATACATTCCACCTTTCTCCCCAGTATTCCTGCAGTCCTCCAGTCTCCTCCAGCATTTCTACAGTCATCCTTTCTCCCCCAGTATTCCTACAGTGCTTTCTCCCCTGAATACCAACAGTCCTTCTTTCTCCCCTTGTAAACCTACAGTCTTTCTTTCTACCCTTGTATACCTACAGCACTCCTTTCTCCCCCAGTATTTCTATAGTTTTCCTTTCTCCCCCAATATTTCTACAGTCCTCCTTTCTCCCCCAATATTCCTACTGTCCTCCTTTCTCCCTCAATATTCCTATAGTCCTTTCTCCCCTGTATGCCAACAGTCCTACTTTCTCCCCTTGTAAGCCTACAGTCAGGGCCGGCGCGACCTGCTCCGCGAGGGGATGCGGTGCATCCCGGAGCCATACTTGATAGGCGCCGGACATCCCCCTGCACCATGCTATACAGATTGGCAGCGTTTAAACAATCTCCTATATGAACGCTGCTAATCTGTATAGCGGGAAGCGTGGGGATGTCCGGCGCCTAATATGGATGCATCTTATGGGGAATACTGGGGGGAAGGAGAGTAACTGGAGGCATATTATGGGGAATATTGGGGTGGAAGGAGGGTAACTGGAGGCACATTATAGGGAATACTAGGTGGGCTGGAGGCACATTATGAGGAATACTGGGGGGGCTGGAGGCATATGATGGGGAATACTGGGGTAGGAAACATTATGGGGAATACTGAGGAGGGCAGGAGGCACGTTATGGGGAATACTGAGAGAGGCTGGAGACACATGATAGGGAATACTGAGGGGGGCTGGAGGCATATAATGGGGAATACTGAGGGGGGCTGGTGGCATATGATGGGGAATACTGAGGGAAGCTGGAGGCACAATATGGGGAATACTGAGGGAGGCTGAGGGCACATGATGGGGAATATTGAAGGGACCTGGAGGCACATTATGGGGAATACTGAGGGGAGCTGGAGGCACATGATGGGTGATACTGCGGAAGGCTGGAAGAACATGATGTGGAATACTGAGGGGGCTGGAGGCACATGATGGGAGAAACTGAGAGGATCTGGAGTTTCTTAATGGGGAATACTGAGGGGAGCTGGAGGCACATGATGGGTGATACTGCGGAAGGCTGGAAGAACATGATGTGGAATACTGAGGGGGCTGGAGGCACATGATGGGAGAAACTGAGGGGGGCTGGAGGCAAATAATGGAGAATACTGAGGGGGGCTGGTGGCACATTATGGGAGATACTGTTGGGGCTGGTGGCACATAATGGAAGATACTGAGGGGTCTGGAGGCGCATAATGGGGAATACTGAGGGGGGCTGCATATTCCATAAAAACAGAGGTCTGTAAGTCTGCACATAAGGGGGAAGAGAACTCTTCTGTCACTCCTCTCTCAAAACTTACATGTCTAAAACCCTTCCTTACATTCTCCACATGGATCTGCATCCGTCCAAATGCAGATTTGTGTAAAGCTGCCTACTGCCGCCTACTTACCTTTATCTGCATGCCTAACCATGTCTCCTGTCTCCCGTGCAGGGATTAGGGACCATATTCACAGATCTGGGTGAGTTAGGTGTGGACAGATGCTCACCCGTTCTGCCCCTATCCCACCCCCCATTTTTAGGTGCCTTAAGGCACTTACGAATGCCATAGGGCTACCATATCTCTCCGTGCAATGTCTGCACGGACATTGACTCTCCCCGCCTCCCCCC
>WWET01001784.1:164005-180167 GCA_011038615.1 Limnodynastes dumerilii | reverse complement strand
ATATATACACATACATACAGTACATATACTACAGTCCTTTTTCTCCCCCTAAATAAAAGAATAAAATGACCAACTGGCACAATATATGAAATCCCTCTGAATCATGTGTAAATAATTTTGAGCCAACACTGAAAAAAAGTATTAAAATATTACTTTGCTTTTAATATTTTAAATTATATTGAAAATGAATCATACAAACAAAAGGGTTGGGTAAAAATAAATGATAAAAATATATGAAATAATAAACAAAGGAGATGAACAGAAATATCTACAGTTAGATAAAAGTATAAATATAGTGAGAAGAAACATATAAACAAGACCGATAGTGATTGGGAATATGAAGAGTTATTGTTAGAAAGAGAAAAAGTTGGTGGTGAAGAGAAAGTAGATTTTAGAAAAAAGATCTCTACTTGTCTGTACTTTTTTTTTCAAATATCTATTTCCTCTTGCCTGTTTTAACCCCCTTCTCTGTCTAACAATAACTCTTCATATTACCAACCACTAAAGGTGTTGTTTATATGTTTATATCAGTGCACTTTTTTCCCACTTAATATTTATACTCTATATAACTGTAATTCTTCATCTTTTTTTATTTCGTTGTTTATATCATATCTTTTTATTTTTTTACCAAACACTCCCTCTAATCTAAAAATAGTATTATTCCCAGACAGACATTGTATAGTATGGAAATAAGACCCCTTCGGACTCTGGTCTCAATTACTGGACTGACCGGAGTTATCCCGAATGGGATTATTCATACATATATTCAAACTCACAGAGGGGGCACAAATAGAAGCTAGACAATATAGGGGACAAATTGAGGATAGACACAGAAGGGGCACAAATGAAGGCTGGACTCAAAAGGGTCAGAAATAAAAGCTGGAAATACAGAAGGGGCACAAATGGAAGCTGGGCACACAGAAGGGTACAAATGGAGGCTGGACACATAGAAGGGTCACAATTGGAGACTAGACACACATAAGGGGCACAAATGGAAGCTGGGCACACAGAAGGGGCACAAATGGAGGCTGGACACACAGAAGGGGCACAAACAGAGATTAGACACAATAGGGGCACAAATGGATGCTGGACACACAGAAGGGGCACAAATGGAGGCTGGGCACATAGAATGGGCACAAATGGAGGCTGAATACATAGAAGGGGCACAAATGAAGGCCGAAAACAATAGGGGCACAAATGGAGATTGACCACAATAGGGGCACAAATGACAACTGGACACATAGAAGGGGCACAAATGGAGGCAGGACACACAGAAGTGACACAAATGGAGGCTGGACACAATAGGGGCACAAATGGCGACTGGAAACACATACAAGGGTCAGAATTGGGGGCTGGACATACATAAAAGGGATAGAAGTGGATGACTGGGCACATACAAGGGGATGGAAGTGAATGGCTGGACGCAGATGTTTGTTTGGGTGTGTGTGGGAAGGGGGGAGACCAAAAAAGTTTTCCATCCTGGGCACTGCTAGGTCTAGAAATGGCATAGTCTATAGTAAAGAAGGGAAGTGGTGTGGATGGTGGTCCCAGAAAATAGCATTTCTTTTTCTGTTGTGTGCTGTATAAGCTTTACATTAGATTTTGTATATTATTTAGCTTTCATATCTAAGTTACAAAACCAAGAAAACCATAGTTTATAGATTGTATTTATACATATTTAGAAACAACCTTTTGTACAGTAATATGCAGGATAATTTAATTCTTTTTAATTTGGTAACAAAGTAACTTGGGAGATTCCAATCAAGGGCAAGATTTACTAAGCTACAGATTTAGAAAAGTGGAGATGTTGCCCATAGCAACCAATCAAAGTCTAGATCTCATTTAACTATTAACTATTGCATACTAGAGAATATCAGCTAGAATGCGATTGGTTGCTATGGGCAACATCTCTACTTTTCCAAACCGCACTCAGTAAATCTGGCCCCGGGTGTGTGTAATCTGTATTACTTAAAACAAGGTATAAAATAAAATTAGCTATTGACTGAAAAATGAAAGAATTATTTTTTCATATATTTTTTTTTTCATATATCATTCATAGGCAAAGTGAAAGTCAAATATAAAATGTGTCCTACACAGTGAAGGGTTCTAAATTACATTGTTATTCAGTGTTCTAGATTGAAGTTTTAATTAGATACTGTGTATTATTCTTTGCTTATTTATAGTCCTAGGAGTAACTTATTCCCCTGACATACTCCTCACGCTTTTGTTTATTGTATGTTGGAACAAAAGAAATGTTTTATTTTAGGAAACCAAGAAGGAACTTTGTCATGTTCGATAATGTGTTTTGTTTAAGGCTAGATGTATACAATAAAAAGTCTATGTATAAATAAAACCACAAATCAACTGGTTAATACACTTATAATTGCAAAGACAGGCCTTCACCTGAATGTGGTGTAGTGTTTCTGGGCCTGACTCAGAGATCCGTCGGCGATCGGGCCGCAAATATACGCATCTAAGTGGCAGGTCGGAACAGGTTACACCCACCAGAATAAACAGTCACTCCCCTCGCAACCTCCAGCCGGACCTAAACTTCCACCTCCATAGACTTGCCATAACTGGCCGCACTCACTTCCGACCCTATGTGTATTAGTTGCGTATATTTAGGGCCCTAACTCTGTAAGCACGCCCACTTTCCCTCATCTAAATGCCTCCCCCCGCCCATTTGTATGCAAATCCTTAGGTCTGTATATTTCCGCCGCACTTAGGGTCGCATTAGTCTCCGCTCGATTCACAAGTCCGACCCTAAGGCATTTCCAACCTTAACTTCAACGTACATGGCGTTGCACTATCACTACGCATGCGCAGCTGATGCAAAATCGATCCGACCCTAAATATACGCACGGAGCACTATTACTACACATGCGCAGTTGATGCAAAATCGATCCGACCCTAAATATACGCACGGAACTATCATTCGTTTCGGATCTCTGAATCAGGCCCTCTCTGTGTACCTGCACTACACATGCCCAGAACAAATGACCATAATCAATGTACAGCAAAGGCATGCTCAGGCAAGTAAGCCTAAATCAGACGCGAAGGCAGATGTAAGTATTAAAGCTATTAATAAATTAGTATTAACTAATTAACAGGTTTTTATATAGTGCCATTTTATATAATGTTAGCATGTTGCAAAACACTTTAAAACAAATATTATCAAACAAAACTGCGTGGAAGGGATGGATCGCAGAAGGGGAAGGTTAGGGTCAGGCTCCAGGAAAGGAGAGGGTTAGGGTAATGAAAGGGGAGGATTAGGGAGATGATTAGAATAAGGGTAGGTAAATAAAACCCTCCAATCAGCTCTGAGGATCTTCACGAACCTCACTCCTGCAGGAAAACAACAGTAGTTTACAGGCCCTATTCGGAAATGTGGTGTAGAAAATGGCCCTGTAGAAATAGGACCAATATTAGCACCAAACCAAACCCATATGATCTAGTCACACAGCATACTAATTTTAGTATGGAAAGATAAATTGTGCAAGTTTGTATTAATCATGTAACACTAAGAGAAACTGGGTAGCTTAATTGTTGTAAATATGGTTGACAAAGTTTAAGAAGGAGTTTAACAAACTGGCAATCTGGTCTGAAGTGGTGAGTTTTAGAAGGGTGCTTAGAAGTTTGTAAAGTAAAGGATATTCCTAATGGGTGAGGAATTTTATTCCATACAGTAGGTGCAGCCATGGAGAAGTCCTATTACTGGGAATCAAAGCATTTCTTAATTGTAGAAGAGTGTTATAGATCCTGTGAAGATTTTATAAAATGAGCTGTAATATACCTTGAGACAAGTAAAGATATGTGTGTGGGTACAGTCTTGTTGATGGCTGTGTTCGCCATGTGACTACGGTTCATGGGATCTAAAGATACCCTTTCACTATGAGGAATGGCATAAGGGCAGATCTCCCACCTTTGGTGCCATAGGCCAGCAGTTCAAATCTTAGCTCAGCCATCCAATCAAACCATTTCCCCAGGCCAGGAATAGTTTTTGTCTACTAGTTTGCATTGAGTCGCCATGTGACTACAGTTCATAAGACCTAACTATATGGCATAGAGGCAGAGCACCCACCTTCAGTGCAGCAAGTTGCCAGTTTAAGTCCAGGCTCAGGCAGCCAATCTGCTGCTTTGCTGGTCAAATCTTTTCCCCAGGCCGGGAATAGGTTCCACCTTCTACTTTGCATTGAGTCGCCATGTGACTACGGTTCATGGGATCTAAAGATACCCTTTCAGCATGAGGAGTTGCATATGGCATAGAGGCAGTTCACCCACCTTTGGTGCAGTAGGCCACTAGATCAAATCTTAGCTCAACCAGCCAATCAAACCTTTTCCCCAGGCCAGGAATAGGTTTCGTCTACTAGTTTGCATTGAGTCGCCATGTGACTATTGTTTATGAGACCTAAACATACCCTTACACCATGGGGAGCCAAACATGGCATAGAGGCAGAGTACCCACCTTCGGTCCAGTAAACTGTCAGTTTAAATCCAGGCTCAGCCAGCCAATCATCTGCTTTGATGGTCAAGCCTTCTCCCCAGGCCGGGAATAGGTTTCACCTACTACTTTGCATTGAGTCGCCATGTGACTACAGTTCATGGGATCTAAAGATACCCTTTCACCATGAGGAGTAGCATATGGCTTCCTTTGGTACAGTAGCCCACTAGATCTTAGCTCAGCCAGCCAATCAAACCTTTTCCCCAGGCCAGGAATAGGTTTCGTCTACTAGTTTGCATTGAGTCGCCATGTGACTATTGTTTATGAGACCTAAACATACCCTTACACCATGGGGAGCCAAACATGGCATAGAGGCAGAGTACCCACCTTCGGTCCAGTAAACTGTCAGTTTAAATCCAGGCTCAGCCAGCCAATCATCTGCTTTGATGGTCAAGCCTTCTCCCCAGGCCGGGAATAGGTTTCACCTACTACTTTGCATTGAGTCGCCATGTGACTACAGTTCATGGGATCTAAAGATACCCTTTCACCATGAGGAGTAGCATATGGCACAGAGGCAGATCACCCAACTTTTTATGCAGTAGGCCACTAGTTCAAATCTTAGCTCAGCCAGCTAATCAAACCTTTTCCCTAGGCCAGGAATAGATTCCATCTACTAGTTTGCATTGAGTCGCCATGTGACTATTGTTCATGAGACCTAAACATACCCTTATACCATGGGGAGCCACACATGGCATAGAGACAGAGCACCCACCTTCAGTGCTGCAGGTTGGCATTTTAAGTCCAAGCTCAAGCAGCTAATCAAACATTTTCCCCAGGCCGGAAATAGGTTCCACCTTCTACTTTGCATTGATTCACCATGTGACTACAGTTCACAGAACCAAACCATATGGCATAAAGGCAGAGCACCCACCTTCGGTGCAGCAAATTGCCAGTTTAAGTCCAGGCTCAGCCAGCCAATCAGCTGCTTTGTTGGTCAAGCCCTTTCCCAAGGCCAGGAATAGGTTTCATCTACTAGTTTGCATTGAATTGCCATGTAACTGTTGTTCATGAGACCTAAACATACCCTTACACCATGGGGAGCCACACATGGCATAACAATATGGCAAGGAAGCAGAGCACCCACCTTGAGTGCAGCAGGTTGCCAGTTTAGGTCCAGGCTCAGCCAGCCAATCAGCTGCTTTGCTGATTGGCCGGGAATAGGTTCCATCTACTACTTTGCATTGAGTCGCCATGCGACTACGGTTCATTAGACCTAACAATATGGCATAGAGGCAGAGCACCCACGTGCAACAGGCTGTCAGTTTAAGTCCAGGCCAGCAATAAGTTATACCTACTACTTTGCATTGAGTCGCCATGTGACTACGGTTCACGGAATCTAAAGATACTCTTCCACCATGAGGAGTTGCATATGGCATAGGGGCAGATCACCCATCTTTGGTGCAGTAGACCACCAGTTTAAATTTTAGCTCGGCCAGACAATCATCCAATCAAACCTTTTTCCCAGGCCAAGAATAGGTTTTGTCTACTAGTTTGCATTGAGTCGTCATGTGACTACGGTTCATGGGACCTAATGATACACTTTTACTGCAGGGAGCCACACATGGCATAGAGGCAGAGCACCCTCCTTCAGTGTAACAGGTTGGCAGTTTAAGTCCAAGCTCAAACATCCAATCAAACATTTTCCCCAGGCCAGGAATAAGTTCAGCAACCTATTTTGCATTGAGTCACCATGTGACTATGGTTTATGGGATCTAAACATGCCATTTCATATTCTAGATGTGGCATAGAGGCAGAGCACCAGCTTTTGGTGCAGTAGGTCACCGGTTCAAATCTCAGCCCAGCCAAACAATAATCCAATCAAACATTATACCAGCAGCTTAGCTGGTCAAACCTTTTCCCCAGGCCGGGAATAGGTTCCATCTAGTACTTTGCATTGAGTCGACATGTGACTACGGTTCATGGGATCTAAATATACCATCTCATCATGAGGAGGTGCATATGGCATAGAGGCAGATCACCCACCTTTGGTGTGATAGACCACTAGATCAAATCATAGCTTAGCCATCCAATCAAACCTTTTCCCCAGGCCATGAATAGGTTTCGTCTCCTAGTTTGCATTGAGTCACCATGTGACTTCGGTTCATGTGATCTAAAGATACACTTCCACCATGTGGGGTTGCATATGGCATAGAGGCAGATCACCCACCTTTGATGCAGTAAACCACCAGTTCAAATCTTAGCTCAGCAAGCCAATCATCCAATCCAACCTTTTCCCCAGGCCAGGAATAGGTTCCGTCAAACCATACATTTCCACCATGAGGGGGTGCATATGGCATAGAGGCAGATCACCCACCTGCCTCTATGCCATTCCTCATGTTTGCATTCGGTCACCATGTGACTACGGTTTATGGGATCTAAAGATACCCTTTAACCATGAGTAGTTGCATATGGCATAGAGGCAGATCACCCACGTTTGGTGCAGTAGGCTACTAGTTAAAATCTTAGCTCAGCCAGCCAATCAAACCTTATTAATTTATTAGCTACTGTTTATTGGATTACGTTCGTCTATGGAAGAAGTTCTGGATCTGGCCATTTGTCACAACCAATTCAGCAGTGCCTATGCACACACACAAGCTCTGCTCCATTGTGTAATGTGCTCTACTAATGCCTTGTATACCGCTATTAGTATAAACGCCTTAAGGTTGAGTCATTGGGGTAGATCCAGAACTCCGCTTGCAATACGTTTCCTCGCGTGCATACCATCTATACACTCCACTTGGCACACCCCTTGAATGTACGTATTTTGTCAGAGATCCGCTTTCCAAACCCTACCTTAACTTTTGCCCGCGTAACCGATGTCATCCTCTCACGTACGTATGTGCAACATGTATTTACGTAGCTAAGCACGCCCATACTGTACACTTTTAAAACAAACCCCCGCCTACATAGCGTATTTCAGACGTATTTTTGACACACAGAAAATTGGCTCGCCCACACGTAAGGATTTACGCAACACATACGTGAATGGCCCATACGTTCACATTTACGCTACATTACATAAACACAATTTTAAGTTCCCGCCACACGTAAATTCGCTCACAAGCGTTTTTCTGGATCTGGCCCATTATCTGGGGCCTAAACATAGCACCATTAACATTCCTCCCCACAACCAAGTCCCAATCAACACACAAGGTTGCTTAAAGAGGACTCATCCGAGTCCTTGTAATTTATTGTTACAATAGATAGTAAAAACAGTAAAACGTAACAATAACAAATAAACAATGAGAAAAACTATAAGTGCAATACCACTGGGATGGTGCCGGAAGAAGGCAGTGCTGAATCCAAATTAAGCTATGCTTGACCAATAGCTATTAGGGTGGGACGAATTATCGTCCCCACCGTCCGCTGGCGCACGGTAAACAAAAGTGGGGGCATCTACCACCCCACCTGCAGAGGATGTCGCGACCACAGCCCCGATGAAAATTTGCGGATGCTCCCAATTACCCTGGTGGACCCGGAGACGCCCATCAAACGAGGCCCACGACTAAAACAGTTACCCAGGCTATGGGGAGAAGAATACCCATCGGGCTGTGTAAGTCTGGGCCCCAGAACTAAATAAATTAGCAAGGCACTGCCTTCCCGCCACCCAATCTCTACCTGGAAAGAACAATGATACATAACACTATTAATTGATAAGTTAGGTAAAAAATTAGAGAGGGAGGGTGGGTGAAAAGTCCCGACAATCAAGGAGGAAGGGACCCAGTGAATGGGCTTATAAAACCTCTGTGCTAACCCTCCCACCTTTACTGCTACGCGAGTAAACGTACGGCAAGCGTAGTTCTGAATCTACCCCATTATAATCAAGGAGGAAGGGACCCAGTGAATGGGCTTATAAAACCTCTGTGCTAACCCTCCCACCTTTACTGCCTTTGGACCCCCTAATAAAAATAATTAAACATTTAAAGAATTAAACAACTAGCCCTGGCCCCGCCATTTTCCCAACCCAGTGTTTAACTGCTCTCAGGTTAAACGCATTAACCCTCAATTGTCCTTAGATCTGTTCCTTCAGTATCAAACTACTATTTTAATGTGTGAAAGAAGTAACCTAAAAAATATCAGGATTTTTCAAATCTTACTTACTTACTTAAAAATCTACATTAGAAATGTCCTGCTTTCACAGAGAATGTGTATGTCTTACATGTCTTGGCAGTCAGATAGCACGACCATATTATCAGTATTCTCATTATATATATATATATATATATATATATATATACTGCTCAAAAAAATAAAGGGATGAGTTATAGACAGTATTAGGCAAGTATAGTAGTTATGTATATTACGAGTGTTCAAATTCATGTATTACTAATTCAATTGCATTATTTATGTAGGTAGGTAAGTATGTACATATTGTTTATTGGAAGGTTCAGAGGCTCCTATAGACTACTAACTTGGATAAAGTAAAACTAAACTAAAACAAACAAGACAATTACAAGTATCCACAATTGTTTTGTTTTTAAAAAAATACCTAATTACCAACGTTTTCTGCTCTCTTCTCTTTTCCATTTTATCAGTTTTTTTACAAAAATGTATTACTAGGTACTACTAGGTATACCTATACTGTGCTACCTAAACCTATAGCTACTTCAATATTACCTTTACCTAAGTTTTCAACAAGACACAAAACCATTACAGAACAATTTAAAATTACAATACTTACAATTTTTATTTCCTAACACAAAATAATAATTACAAAATTAAATTCAGTCTTTTTCTCTTTACCGCAAGTTGGCTAATAACCTCCTCTGGAGGAATTGTTATGTCCCGGTGGATGTTCATCAGAGCGAGTCCTGTAAGACGCGACTCACCCATGGACTCTCTAACAACGTGCCATCCCAAGCGTAAGCTATAAATTGGCTATGTGTGAGTAGTGCGTTGTTTACTTGCCGCCTGCCGTCTGGCCTGTTTCAGTGACACCTTTCCTTGTGCCAACTGATCTTTTGAGTACCTACTATGGAAATCCCATTCTATCTAGTGTAAATTTCATTTTCGATGGGGGGGGGTTTGAACCCCCAAACCTTCCCCCCTTAGCTATGCCAGTGTTTGTGGGACTCTTATAATTACATAGTATATTTTTGTGATTTATGGTAAAATCCTGTACTAAGTACTTGGTTAGTGAGTGCTACCACCTTGTAAGCATATTGTAAATAGTTTTAATGTTACCTGATATACGTAATTTCTGCCGACATTGATTAGGTAGCAGCCAGTATCTAGTCTACTAGTGCTAGCACAGACTCTTACCTACTGTGTATAATACAGGTCAGATTTATGTCCGTTATCCATATGGTGATTACACTAGAAGTATATGACAGACATCAGTACTGGTAGCCTAACATAAGCCTAAACTTGCATTATAGAATTGTTTATAGTAAGTAACTGGTGATCCAATAAAATATTTTCCATGGTTAAAAGTGCAAATACTGTAGTGTACCATTATTCAAAAATGCTGATAATATTATCTATTATGAATTTTAACAACATTTAAAGCCTTATTTTAACTTTTTATTGATCTGAAAACTAATTTTGGGCATAAAATAAAACTTTGACTGAAAATCAGGAGAAATAAAGGATCACTATCCCAGAGACATATATTACAAATAGCTATGTATAGCTCTGAGAATTCCTATAGGAGATGACTGATTTTCACTTAGACACTATTATCACTATACAAAAAGCTAATTGTGATATTGACCAGTTAATGTTACTGGAATTTCAGCTGCTCTGAGGTCAAATATATCATACTATGGGCTCTTTACAAAATTCATTTTCACACGATAGTGCCAGTTTTGAAGTGAAAACGCATAAAAATAAAGTTGAAGATATATACAAACAATGAATTGACATGGAAAACTGCAGGCTTTTTCCTTCGGGACGTTCTTTTCAGATCGGGTCAGCAGTTTATTATATTTAATAAATGCCGGAGAAGAATTTTACACTTTGCTCCCAGTATAAAAATAACACCAGTTCAGACTGGGTATGTTTTTCAGTGAAATCCCAATATAAATCTCTTTTCCTCCCTCTAATAGCTGTTATTAGGGGTAGGAAAAGGGGGTTATGTATGGAGGACAGGAACACACAAGCATGTCAGATTAGATAAAATAATTAATAAAACACTTTTTAGAAAGTAAACTTTTAAAAAAAAATAAGGATATAGTTAAAACTCCCCTATCCTTGAAAATTTCAGAGTCCCGAATGAGCGTCACTGCGGAGGACCTGCGCAGCATATTAGTAAATTCTCTGAACAAAGCTGCCAGACTCGCAATGAAGATAAGCAAACCTGCTGCAGCTTCGTTCACATAAAAATTATAATATATGTAAATAGAGCCCATTATGTGATATTTTAGAACAGAAAAATACTTGAAATGAGTGACAAGTGAGTTTCCGGTGTACATGCACTGATAGGATGCTGAAAATTATATACCTCAGAGTCTTACTTACCTGCTCCTATTACTCACTCAGGCTACCTTATCCAGAACTCCTCCAAATCTCCAAGCTAGTCTCTGCTCCTGAAACCCCTTACTATGGGCTGGGTAAGATCATTGCTGTTAAAATTAACATTTTCCCTAAACTTCTTTATCTCTTTCAAACACTCTCTCTGTTAAGATCCACCACTCTCTCTTCCCCAAGTTACAGACTCTTCTCTCCATCTTTGTCTGAAACAATAAGTCCTCTTTCTCAAGAAACCCACAACTGAAGAAGGCCATGGTTGCCTACTTTTGCAAATGAATATCAGGGAGATTGTAAGAGCACTATCAAGGTGCTGCACCAAAGGGGTGTGTCCTGTAGCACCAAAGGGGTGTGTCCTGTGAATAGCTCCACCCATAGGTGTATCTAGCACTGCCAGGAAAACTATTTTACAATAAAAATGTCATTATTTATTGATTATTACATAGACAGTGAATACTTTCATTACTATATTTATAGAAAATCTAAAAGTGACGCTGCAACAAGATTCTTTCATTACATCTTGGCCTCCATGAAATTGGTCATCTCCATAGACCTCAATGGATAAAGTTAGAATTAGGGAGATTACCCGCCGTTCCCGCGTAATACAACACGCCTAACACATTTAACTACTGAAATAAGCACTGTCAATGAAAAAGTACTAAAATATGCAATAACGCTATAAAAATAGCGTTTCATGCATTTGCATATGCAAACATGCAAATGCATATAATCCTATGTCTAGTCATTACATTTAGTAGCTCTTTACAATTTGAAACAGTCCTTCAACCTCTGTCACAAATTTAGTCTAATTCCCTAACATACACATATCACTCACATGCTAGGGGTATAGGGGTAATTTTTGCCCCATGCAACATGACAGTGGGGCGGGTCAGGAGCAGAGATTGGATGGGGCAGAGCTTTTTGGGCTCCAAAATGTAGGGAGGTATGCTAATATATCCCACATGTATTACACACATTGCAAACCCCCATTCAAAATCCTGCGTTTGCCACTGGGTTCTAAAATATTATGGGCCTGATTCACAGATAAAAAGGGAATAACTACGTGCGGATTCTCAAAAATATGCACCTAAGCGGCCAGGCAACTCCCATGACACGTCCCTTGTTCTTATGGATCTTTACTGACTTCTGCGTCCACAGGGCTACCTTAAATCTCCCTGTGGATTTTGATAAAGTACGTGCGAACTTTGCAAACTCAGCCCATATAGCCCTATTTAAATGCATACCACTTTTCCTAACTTCCCACTTACAGAGTAGTGGCACAACCTTTTTTATGGATCTCACGAACTCTGTGCATAATGAGTTTCTGGGCATAACATCTGGATGGCACATATAAACTCGCAAAAAATATCACCAAGATACACAGCGGGCCAGATCCAGAGGTACGTATGACAGGGGACTTACACAAGTCCTTTGCATAAGTTCCCTGTCTAGGAACATCAGTGCATGCGCACACCAGGTGTTCCGCAAGTGTACCTTCAGACGTTATATAAGTTACATACTACAGTACTAAGTACTTACGTACGTCTGAAGGTGCGATGGAGCGGCAGACCCTTCAGGTACAAATGCCGTATCTCCACCATACAGGCGGGGATAGGCATTTAAATGAAGGGGCGGGGAAGCAGTGTTACGACTTGATCTGCATCCGTACACATGTAGCTGCCATGACTTCCATGACTTGTCTATACACTGCAATTAAATAAGGAAGAGTAAACTGTGGGGTGCTAACTATAGAGGGCTTCCACCAACACCACAGAGAGTCCACTGTACTCTCCATAACGGTATAAATACTTGTAAGAAATTGGATGTATTGAGCGCCTTACAATATGAGATCCTAAATAAATGAAAAACTAACTATATAAAATTAGTGAATATCTAAAAATTATTGTATAATTAAAAGATATAAAATTAAAATAGAATAAAATAAAATAGAAAAATATTCTATTTTACACAAGTTTATGTAACAATAATTTAGTTATTCACTGAACTTACATAGTTAGTTTATCCCAAACAGGTGAGCATCTCCCACTAGTCTACATTACAGCTGACTTTATTTGTAGGCCATTTGCTAAACAACTTTCCTATGTCCTTGATGGTGGCTATGGACATGACCTTTTATAGATCATTGCAACAGAGGTAGATTATTCCTTCGGATGCACCCCATTTGCTGATGCCCCCATTGAAAATGCCAACCAACTCCTTCAATCTCATTTCCTTGTAATGTAACCATTTTAAAAAAGATGAGAAAATACTCTTATTCCTCACATGGTTTTTCCTCTCTGTCCCATACACAAAGGAGTGCCCCATGTGCCACTGTCATCTGTTATCAATAGGTAAATCCCTTTGCACCACACAATAATATAAGTAGGTACCTAATCCTGAACTGTAAAGCCTACTATGGGATGGAGAACCCCTAAGCTGGTCCACCCACCCATCCAGTGTCTTCTGACTATGTATGTACTTCTTCTAGGCACAATAGTGCCAGCTACCTAGTGTTCTAATCCTGTTAGGTGAGCAGCTTATCTCAGCTGCAGTTATGACTGCCCCAATGCAGAACAAGTGTGTACCATAGTCTTTGACATTAAGAAATAAATGTACTAGGCATAGCTGCAATGCTACTCTAAATTGAAATTTTGTCACTGGGGTTTCATCATGATGTGTCAACCAATTACCAGTACCGGGCACTCTGTGACCCCATTTGCATGAGATAAGTTCCCCCATTTACCAATGCCCAGCTGATCGATTTGTTATGTTCACTGTATTAAACAGACACAAGGACATGGGGCCAGATCCAGAACAACGCTTGTGAGTGAATTTACGCGTGGCGGACACGTAAAATCCCATTTTGGTAAGTACTGCGCATGCGCACCATAGAAGATACGCTCCGTAACCTAGCGTAAATGTAAACGTATGGGCCATTCACGTATGTGTCACATAAACCCCCAGGTTGTCACACCACATAATGACTTATCCACTCAAACTTACTGCAATAGAGAACAGCCCAAGCAGTACAATTTTTTTTTGTCAAATCTGATCACATCCAGTCCTCAGGTCAATTCAGTTTATAGGTTTGCCCCAAAACCTTTGCCTCCTGCCATCTGTAAAAAACTATACATTGTGACTAGCAGCAGGAGCTGATGTCCACATATGTACTACAAACACAAATAATATATATCACACAGGTGGACAGGCCCCTAAATATAGGGTGCCACCAGGTAGTATTAAATGCTAACAGACAAAAAAAAGCGAGGTTAACTCTATAGAGAGAGACTCTTGCAACTACGTATAAGGTCCACATAGTCTTATGTTTGCCATATCAGGGCTCGAAGTGAGGGGGTATATAGGGGTATGCCATACCGACACTTCTCCCACAGATTTAATAGAAAAAGCTATAAATCTCCATTTACTTCTATTATTTCTATATTTTCATACTGCTAATTCTAAATGTCCATACCACCACTTCTATATGTCCATAGCGCCACTTCTAAATGTCCATACCACCACTTCTAAATGTCCATACCACCACTTCTAAATGTCCATACCACCACGTCTAAATTTTCACTTCGACCACTGTGCCATATCATAAATTGAACAATCCAAGTAAAAAAATACTTAGGACCTGATTCACACTTAAGAATCTTCTTAAAATAAGAACTTAAAGTCACACATGGGCTAAACCATGTTGATAGCAGGGGAGTCATATTTCATCTGTTGCAAACAGTACTAGTGTTGAGAGGTGATATTTCCTAGTAAAGCTGGTCAGTATCTGTTTTCAGTAAGCAATTCAACGATATATCCCTGCATACAAAGAATACAATTAAATTAATTCCCCCTGCAATCAACATGGTCCAGGAGTGACTTTAAGTTCTTTTTTTAAGAAGATTCTTAAGTGTGAATCAGGTCCTAAATGAGTACAGGTAAAATCAATTTGCTTTATTGTAACAAATAGTATTAAAACAGTTAAGAATAATAAATAATTAATAGTGAATATCTAATATTTCCACATTTATATCCACATAATATTGTGCAGAAAGGATAAGTAATCATTAGATCGCCCTATGTCTAATGATAGCTGCTATTAGTGATTATAATAGATTCCAATATTCATGCAGAAGGCATTATTGAAATACATTGCATATTAATCAAGCAGCTGTTAGGATTCTTGTAGTGATCCTGTAGTACCAGCCTGTTTACAAAAGAGGCCACCCATGTTCTCGGATTACACCTGACTCCTGGCTATTTATATGTTGCATAATCCACCACTCATTGCTAGATCACTGGGAGAGGGGTCTGCGGATGCGGGGGAGGGTTTCCACGGGAGGGACCACATACAAATCCTGCACAAATCTCTCACTTCTTAAATCGCCCCTGCACAGACCTGATATTAAAGCATGTTTATAAAAGTCTTAACTTAATTGATTACTAATACATGATTACAGCCTACATTTTCCATATTTCTGTATCCTACAAGGACCTGTAAAGTGATCATCTTTATAAACATATAGGAAGGCATATGAATAATTTCTTCAAATGCACCCAGGTCTTAAATAAACCCCAAGTTAGAGATGCTAGTAAGCCTTGAGAAACCCCATGAAACAGATGATTATGTGGTGATTAACTTCCCCAGGATAGATGCCTAGCAGAATCAGCAGTATCCAGTGTGGCCAGGGGAGTTGTTAATACAACACACATTTGAAGACATTATTCATGTGTCTTCCTATATGTTTGTGAATATCCCTTTCATATGTTTTTATTTTGCTCATTTGTTAATAAATAATATCCACACTATAGAGAAGTTTCTTGAGCTTCAACTTTTTTCACACTACACACATCCCGGGGAACTGTTGACACTAACCAGTTATGGGACCAGCATATTCTCTTAGAACAGGCGCCAAAGAGACCCATTGTAGGAGCAGGAGAACACTGGGTTGGACAAGGTGCAAATAACGATTGCATATTTACAGTGATTCTCCATAATCCCCCACTGACATTGGGCCAGATCCAGAACAACGCTTGTGAGCGAATTTACGTGTGGCAGAGACGTAAAACCGCCTTTTGGTAAGTACTGCGCATGCGCACCATAGAAAATACGCTCAGTAGCATAATTGTGAACGTATCGTCTATTCACGTATTTGTCACGTAAATACTTACGTGTGGGCGTGCCACTTTTACGTG
>WWET01001784.1:139755-154724 GCA_011038615.1 Limnodynastes dumerilii | reverse complement strand
ATCACGTGAAAGGGGCCCTCCATCCTAGTGTCCCCCCTCACTTCGGACCCTCTTGTCCCCCTCTGCTACCCTTTTACCCCGTCCCCACCTAGTGGCTCCCTCTCATCCTCTCACTGCGCTCTATCCCCTGCCCCCTGATCTTCCAAGCTTGACACCTCGCATTTTACCTTGCGTTCTGTGCTTGCTACACTTATTGTAATTTTGTGATATTTTTATATTCATATTGTATTTAATATGTACTATGCTGTATGTCTGTTCTGTATTTTGTTGTATTTTGTATGGCGCTGCGGACACCTTGTGGTGCCTTATAAATAAACGATAATAATAATATCTAACGCACAACAGTGACTTGATATAACACTGGATCTGATCCAGAACTTTGTGTGTGTTCCACACGCATTGAGGTTTGTAAGTCCTCACATGAGAAGGAAGTGAACTCCCATGTCATGCCCCTCTCAGGTATGGAGCTCTGGACACTTACATTTCCAGAACCCTACCTTAAGTTCTCTGCATGGCTCTGCATCCGTTCGAACCCAGATCCATGCAGAAGTGCATATCGCCACCCAGTCTTCATAATTTACATGCCTATCCTCACCCAACCTCCCCTGCAAGGAATAGGCATTTGAAGCTGATGTGACTCTACTCTACTAAACAAATCAACTAGGACGTCTAAATGAATATCATTCAAGTCAGTGCTTTACTTTTTACCATTCAAAACACAGCTCAAGAGTATTAGTTCACAATATTAGACTCTGCTTCAAACACAGCACGAAGTGAATTGGGTCTAACGCATTTCTCCGCATTTCAGGATGGTTTCTTCCAAGGCATCTATCTTCATGGTCCTACTGGAATCCTTTTTAAACGATTACTTAGTTAATAACAAATTGTTATTTTACTCCCCCTAATAGCTGTTATTAGGGGGAGGAAAAGGAGGGTATATGTGGGGGAGACATATGTAAATACATATGTAAATTAAAAACATGTCAACTGAAAAAAAATATTTACATTCTTAATAAAAATACATTTTAAAACATATATATGGTATAATAATCATTAAAAATGCCAATTTCAAAGTCCTGCATGAACACACTGCGCATGCGCAGTGTTTTTCATGCGCAGGACTTCGTATGAATGAGAAGTCCTGTGATGACCCAGCAGACAATCGCGGGACATCGCAGGAGGGGTGAGTATATTTCAATACTGTGATTGAAGCTGCCAGGTTCACAGTGAAGATAAGCCAGCCTCATGCAGCTTTGTTCACAGGGAAATGACCAGGAAAGTAAATTGACCCCTATATTTTCATTTTTTTGTAACATTACTTTCAGGAAATCATTTTATGAGTGGATACATGCTAGAAATAATTAAATACTAACTTGTGAATCAGAAGAAAAGAGTAGCAATAAGGAATTGTAAAGAAAATAACTTAAAGAGAAATAATACTGCATGGAATGAAATTATTGTAAGGGAGAACAGCACACTTTAACAGAGTACCCTAAAATCCACCAATAAAAATTGAGTAGGACATTAATGAACTTTAAATGGAAAATCTGAGCACACAAGCTCTCTGCCTTGATAAAGAACATTGTTTTGAAATACGTCAGTGGTGCTACAGAAGGGGTAAACTCCAGAGACTGCAGGTATACCTTGCTGCCCTCTCCTGGAACTTTACATCTATTTGAGTGGCAGGACTTGCTAGGACATTGGCATAGAGCCTCACTCCCATGTGCTTTCTTTAAGGAATCAAGGCTTTTGAAAAGGAAGGTTCTCACCTATAAAAAGGAATTATTTTAATGGACCATTAATACTTTGGAACCTTTAATCCATTTAGTTGAACTGTGGAGAGAACAATAATTGTTTAATCACTGAAGAAACAAATGAAGGATCATTTTTCATCACTGAAAGCATTTCAATCATGAGTCATGAGACATTATTTGCTACTATTTTTATCCATATTTTATTGCACTTGTTTGGTCATTGGTAGGTAGAATCATTCAATTACTGGTATTAAATATTAGGTGAATCTGTGTACTAATTTTGTTGGTGATTCTCTGAATGTTTGTTAAATTAGTTCATGCTCTTAATAGAGATATTATTAAAGAGGACCATTTTTATACATCACATTGCTAGATTTGCAATACATTTTTTATCTTGTTTTATCACTTTAAAATTGCATTATATCAAATCAGATCAATAGAGTATAACCATCTATTTGATTGGAACACTGAATTTTGGTTTATATTTTTTAGTATTTATCATGCTGGTTCAGTTAATTATTTGGAGGCTTAATCACTGAATAGAGATTATATGGTTCAGTATAGCACATTTGAATTGCACTAGCACTTTTAATAAGGTCACTTTTAATAGATATTTTGGTTTCACATTTTTTTTTAAATATATAATTGATTTTAGGTGATTTTGACAGTTACTTTACATTAAGGAAAAGAGATCAGCTAGTGCCCATCCTTACTCATCCTTTTATAACCATTTGAACCCCACAAGGGCATAATAGTGACACCCTATAAAGTAAGAGATAGGCTGCTCTGCTGAGTATTGCGCCATCTTATACACATTTATTATTCATCCAATCCAATGGATTTCACCAGTCCTCTTTGGAGAAATGGGACACCACCTCAAACATATAGTGATTTACTTGCAAATAAGCTATAGGAAAACTACAAAGACAACTGAATTTCTCTACTGCTTCTCTCTTCTTTGTAAGATGATTACAAAGATGATTTGTTTAGATGATTGATTCACTAACGTAATCTGATATTATAAAAGTAATCTGAGAGCGCTATACAAAAACCTGTTAATAAATAAAATAACTGCCCAATACAGGTTACCCTTCCATATGTTAAAACAATGCAAAATTCAAAACAAATATTTGTAAAGACCTCAATGTTGGTACAATAAAAGGGAAATAATGTACAGACCTAAATAAGAATAAATGTATTATAAAAATAATAACTACCAATTAGTACAATACAAAGTAATAAATCATGATGCATAATGTAATATGATGTAATGCTGTCTATGTAAGGAGCTTACTGTGGAGGGAACAAAACATTTTCAGCATTTGAACCGTCTAATACTTTATGATTGTTTATAAGTTTATGCCTTCTTTATTGTTGTTGAGAACTTGATACATTTTATTATTCAACAATATAATAATTATCAATGGTATTTTAATATGCTAATATATCCTAATAAAAGTTGTTGAGTTACTCAGGCATCAGGCATACGGTATGTATAGGAAAAATGTAGATGATTGCGATTCCCTACGGCGCTCCTTCCTTTCACAGGATATGTAGCAATCTCCCCGTAGTAGATTAACCTTAATTTCTCAAGCCAAATGCCATAAAAGAAATCAGAGAGGAGGAGTATTGATTAAAAACTAAATATTCAATTTAATTGCAACATATAATAACTTTTTTTAGACAAAGTTCACAAATAAAAACAATAACAAGGGCTTGATAAAGGCTGGAGATACCAACTGAAACACGTCGATGCGAGGAGTCTGAGTGTGCACTAAGGAGCTGACCGTTGATTCCGGGGTAGGGTGATTTCTACAGCGCTGTATTTCCATCTTCTCACCCCTCCTCTACTCTGGTAAGCCCTGGTGTTTTTGCTCATTCACAATTTGCTACTTTGTAATGTTATTGTTTTTATTTGTGAACTTTGTCTAAAAAAGTTTTTATATGTTGCAATTAAATTGAATATTTAGTTTTTAATCAATACTCCTCCTCTCTGATTTCTTTTATGGCATTTGGCTTGAGAAATTGAGGTTCATCTACTACGGGGGGATTGCTACATATCCTGTGAAAGGAAGGAGCGCCGTAGGGAATCGCAATCATCTACATTTTTCCTATATAATTCTGGTCCAGTGGTGGTCTGGTCGCTATTGCGGGGGCCTGGCTGCGGAACTCCTTTTTGCGCATCATAGACTGTTCTAAATTTCTTCTGAACATACGGTATGTATGTTACTAGAACTAAACAGAAACTAAAAGCTTATATTTTTGATCCAATCATTGTGCTACAAATAGTATGGTTAAGAAGATACAATTTTTGCTAAGGATGTGCTATTAAATTACTCTTTATGTTTACTGTAACTGTCATCTTTCTCTACCTTAGTGTTAATAAAAAAAAGTTTTTAGGCTCTTGCTAGTACTTTCAGAGACAAAGAATCTGGCAGACGCTGCAAGGATCCTAACACCTCTTATCTGATGCTGTGAAATACCAAGCATAGTGTGCTTTCAATATAAATTATAATATGTACCAGGAACCAGATGAAAGGGTGCATTCTTCTCATTGGTGGAATAACTTTTTGTTAATGATCTATAATTGCATATATATCAGTGTTATGTCAGGGTCAAACACAGGATTTTATAAATAATAAGAAAAAAATATACATACACAAATACGCTGTACCATATTGTTAGATTATTCTGTCCAGTACTGCCTGAAATGCTGCCTTCCATACTATGAGCTGCAGCATGCTCATCCGCACATCAATATCAACTTCAGAAATGGTTGTTTCTTTCCTTAAGCAAAAAACTGGTGACTAAGAAATAACGCAATAAATAACAAATTAATGTTATTATAAGTTATATTGCACTTTATATACTTTAAGTTATAATTCATCTTTAGGCTATAAAAACCTTAATTTGTTTAATATAATTGTAGTATCAACCAAGTAAATCACAGTCATGTCTTATACACTGTCAACATAAAGACCCTCTTTTACTGGTTCACAGGTCAGTGACAGCAAGGTTAATTCCATAAGACTGCTATGTGACATGTGAGAGAGATAAAAGCAGTCTGGAAGGGAATCTTATTCTGATGTACATAGTTACACTGATGTACATAGTTCAGCTGAGGCAGTTATCAGTGTCTCTGACAATGTGGGCAGAAGGTAAAGGTGAGCCTAGCCCATACTGAGACAAACCAGGCTTCCATTTCATCTAATTGGTCCCTATCCTCTGTGAGTGGGATCAAGGAACAGGAAAGGGAGAGCAGATAGAGCAGACTGAGAAGAATGCTGTAAGGGGGGTTTCATGGCAACCAGAACACCCCCTTCCCCCAGGTGTGCCCTGCCAGTTACCACAAATAGATGATTGATGATTCTACAGGAAGCATTTTCTTGTTACCATACACATTTATATATACATATTTGGCAGTGGTTAATAAGTACTTGATATTTACAAGAACAAAGTAAAAGACATCTTAAATGAAATGTGATGCACAAGCCTCCAAACATTGTAATTGACTAACAGACACCAAGGACCACACAGCCTAAATCTGTTAGGTACTAATGGTCATGTATAATACTTGTTATTAAATAGTACTTTCTACCTTGTACTTGGTCAAGCTATCACTTACTTTGACATTAGTTGTCATCTGCCCCTGTTTTCACGGTTTTTAGCTTGCCAAGAGGGATGCCTCTTTTACTATAACTTTGTTTCCTTTCAGCGATGCCTTTTGGAGATCAGCCTGGACCAAGTTTAGTTGCACCTCATTGCACCAGGTGCGAGAGCGCAAAGGGATTTTTTTCCTCCTGACTCAAAGGGCCAATTCCAGACCTATGTCTGTGTTACAAACTAGCGCTGATCGTACATACGCAAGCGTAAAAACCATGCAACCCCCGGGCACTCCCACCAGTCGTTCGTAATTATTTATGCCTGCTGAATCCCCCTAACTTTTTTTTAATCGTAACTACGGCCGGACGTAACTACGTGATGGTCGTAACTACGTAACCCTGCCCATACTGTATGATTTAAATGCCTCCCCCACCTACATTCCGTAACTGGTGCGTATTTACGGCTTTCGTAACATAGGCACGTCCATTTGGCCGTAATTACGCATATCTTACGGGCGACCTATTTTTTGTTACAGCCATCATGAGTTACGACAGAAAACATCTGCTGGGCGCATGCGCAGAACGTAATTGAAGTCGAAGTTACGCTTACGCCTGGCGTTTATACACCCGCGGCATAGTTCTGGATCTGCCCCAAAGTGAGGCCAAGCTCTTTATGGTCTTTATAAATGTATTCAGGTTTTTTTTTCAGATGGTGACAACAGAAGGAGGACTTTTACAAGCTTAAGTGGTGCATGGCCTGCGTCACAAAACATACCAAAAAGGACTAATGGAACTAAACATGTTGAATCAAAGACGGTAAGAGTAGATACAATAGAAGCTTATAAATGTATGTAAAAGCAGCCTAATCAGGTACAGAAGAGAAGCATTCTTCAGATACAGATAAATATTTGAACACAAAGGCATGCACTTACACTGGAGGGAAGTGGGTTTAGCAGAAACATGAGGAAACATTACTTCACTGAAATGGTACTTGATAAGTAAAAATCGCCTCTCATCTCAGGAGGTAGAGCCTGACCCTGCTGAATAATTTACACATGTTTAGAACAAGACAAAAATATCCTAAAACTGAAACACAAATAATGATCAAGTAGTGTCTAGAACTATAATGCTTAAAAAGTGTATTTAAAAAAAAGGGTCATTGTGGATGAGCAAAGGGGATCTTATCTGTCATCAGTTTCTATCATTAGAAAATAAGTGTCCCTAGTAGTATTATACATTGGTGGGGCTACATGCACTGATAGAAGTGCTAACCCTGGAGTTAATCCCTTCATAGACAGCGAGATGTCCAATACTCTGTCCAATAAATTGTGTAAAAGTACCAGATGCGACTGCCGATAGCAGCGATTAGACAGTGTGTATGGTACATTTTGTTTGCAGTATTGTAGCCTACAAGTATATTGCATTGGGCAGACTGCACCATCAAATGAAACTAATTAAGACACGAACATTACCATAATTAAGCACAGTTTACAGCTAAACATTTGCAAAAGGTCCAGGTAAGCTGCTGTTGGGAGACACTCCATAGCTTGTACGGGTTATTGCGGTAGCATTTAACCTTCTGGAAACTTTATTAAAGGCATAGAATGTTTATGAATGTGTTGTGCTGCATGTTGGCTTAAAAATATGTTTTTTATTTTTCACTTAATTTTACATGATACTAATTTTATTTATGATTATTTTTTTTGGTACATTTGCACAGCTAATTAAGCACTTGCACAAAGCATAACACCCATTTCTATTATGTGTATGAATTACCCTCAAAGCTCATATTATTTGTGTGCCATTTTAAATTATTTATGAAGCTCCAGCCTGGAGCTGAGCAACAATCTAATTATCTCATAAAAAGCATTTGTGGACTGCTTTACTGGATTTCTGAAAAATCAGTCCATACTATGCACTATATGATACAGCCCAATTATCACATATACTATAGCCATTTTAATAAAAAAATATCATATCAGGTTGATAGGGCAGAATGTTTAAATTTTTCCTCAACTTTATAAGAAATCTTGGATACTTGTTGCATATCTAATATCACTAAATATAATGCTGAACCAGATAAGTCATACCATCTGTACTGAAAAGGGGACAATAAACAACTGGACTGCCACTGTGTTTATAGTCTTCCTGGTTTAGCATATTTAAAAATGTGTGTGTGTGATCTGACAAACAATCTTGTAATTGACTTCTCGGATGATCAAGTAAATCAAGTAGTCTGCTCAGGTTGCTGTTCATCTGTTTTGGTGCTATTCCAACAAATATGGTACATATAATGCTTCTATAACTAGGTCCAAGCTATTCCTGTGCAGTGTTACACATAATGGTGGTTGCTCGAATCAATTTATAGGTTTTTATAGACAGGTATGGGGTAATCTACACACACAAAAAATGAAAATTGCTTCAGCACACCGTTATGAACCAGTAGCTAACCTGTTATTCTATCTGAAATAAAATTAAATGCAGAAATATTCGTTTCACACATTTGAAATTAAATGATAAATTTCCTGTCTATTTTCAAGGTTTTTCTGCTAAGGTGTTCCTAACTCTAAACAGTGAGAGTTCTAGTACTGAGTCATACATAATGTGTCTTAAAATTGAGGGCTAACTCACCTAGAGACACCCTTAAAGTCTTAAAAGTAGCTTTTGTGGACCAACACCTTTGATAGCTACTGATCCCAAACAGAGTTACACAAAATGATGGTCACGCCAATAATAAAAAAAAAAAGTTAAGGAGCAGGTGCATGAAAGGCAGGGGTAATCTACACATAAACAAAATGAGAAAAATGCTTTAGCATAATGCTATTAACCAGCAGAGGCGGGCTGGGCCCGGGGGCAGAGTGCCATGTGCCTTTCTGCAGCCCGCGGCCAGTCGACTAGAATGGGGACTTAAGTCCCCAGCTTTAAATAGCGCCCTGGTTCTCTCGGCAACAGCGCACAGGGTGTGATGACGTCACGTCCAGCATTAAGATGAGAGAACAGGAAGAAAGAAGAGGAGCGGGGAAGACATAAAAGACATGGAGAAAAGTAGATTGAAGAAAAGAAAGTAAGTAATCTAAAGATAAAAAGAATGAAGAAAGCAGTATGAGTGATAGCATGGCACTGTGTGAGTGATAGTATGGAGAGTGTGTGAGTGATAATATGGACAGTGTGTGAGTGATAGTATAGTGGGCAGTGTGTGAGTGATAGAATGGAGAGTGTGTGAGTGATAGTATGGACAGTTAAGCCCCATACACACTAGTTTTTTTTTAAACGATAATCGTTCGAAACACCTGTAAAAGGAGTGTTTTGAACAATATCGTGCAAGTGTGTACGCTGCAATGATCATGCCTAATCGTTGTAAAGTACACAAAATCATTTGATTTCATTTTTTAAAAAGTTTAATATAAACGATCAAGCAATTCAGTACTGAAGGCTCAACAGAAAATCGTTTGTAGTGTGTATGCAGCCTGATTGGCAATAAGAATGTTCTGTAATGTCGTCCATCGTTTAAAAAACTGCAGTGTGTATGGAGCTTAAGTGAGTGATAGTATAGTGGGCAGTGTTTGAGTGATAGTATGGGTGGCAGTATGAGTGGTAGTATGGTGGGCAATGTGAGTGGTAGTATGGTGAGCAGTGTGTGAGTGATAGTATGGTTGGCAGTGTGTGAGTGATAGTATGGTGGGCAGTGTGTGAGTGATACAAACAAATAGGAAACTGTAGGAGGGGGAATGCGCTGTGTGGAATCTGATCATCTAAAATGATAAGGTTATAAACTATTTGAAATCTATCTAAAGTAATAATAAATGTATCAAATGGCCCAGTTAAACATAAATGAATAAATATATTATTATTATTATTGTTTATTTATAAGGTGACACAAGGTATCTGCAGTGCCATACAAAATACAATAACAAAATACAGACATACAGGGCAGGATGGACAGCATAGTCCATAATAAAATATAAATATAAAATATAAAAATATCACAAAAAAACTATCAGTATAAGGTGGAAAGGATGAACTTACAGAAGACATAAGGAGGGGGAAGGAAGTGGACTGCTGGTGTGAATGGAGGAGAGGGGGAAGGAAGGAGAAGAAGGGATAGATGTAGCGTGATAGTGCAGTAGCCTCCCATCTGAGGTGGTTGAGGCTAACAGTATAACAGTTTCAACATGCTTGAGATAAATATAAGGATATCCTAAATATCAAACTAAATTGATGGTAAATAGGGTCTAGGGTCAGTATAGTTTTAAGTAAACAACTGGGAAGACTGCATGGTCCATGTGTCTCTTATTTGCTGTCACTTTCTATGTTTCTATGTAGGATGTAGTGAGGATGTTAAGTGGAGTAGGGGTAGGCTATCCTAAAGAAGTGCGTTTTGAGCGACCGCTTGAAGACCTACAATGTGGGGGAGAGTCTGACTGAAGAAAAGAGCATTTTGGGGCACCTCATTCCAGTGCAGAGGTGCACAGGAGAAGTTCTGGATATGGGCGTGAGATGTTGTAATCAGTAGGGAGGTCAGACAGACCACCAGAAAGGAGAGGGTGGAAAGGGGTGTGCATGGAGATGAGAGGGCAGAGAGGTATAATATCAGCATAAAGAACAAAATAAAAGGAAGGCAAAATGAAGCATTAAAATGCAATAGTTAAAAATATATTAGTAATTTTGCAGTGAATGGTCAGTAAGTAAGTAAACAAATTAATAAATGGAATCCAGAAATAAATAAATAAATGAATGAAAGTCCAGTGAGCAGTGCAATGGTATGGGCAATGTGATAGTATGGGCAGTGAGATGGTATGGACAGTGTATGTAATAGTATGGCTAGGGTGTGTGTGATAGTATGGGCAGTGTGTGTGTGATAATATGGGCAGTGTGTGAATGAGAGTATGAATGAGCACTGTGTGAGTGATAGTATGAGCGCTGTATGATTAATAGTATGTGTACTGTATGAGTAATAGTATGGGCACTGTGTGATGGAATGGGTAGTGAGATGGGCAGAGTGATGGTATGAGCAGAATGATGTCATGAACAGTGTAATAGTCTAGGCATTGAGATGGCATAGGCTTTGAGATGGTATGCGTAGTGCGATGGTATGGGCAATGAGATGGTATAGACTGTGCAATAGTATGGGCAATGTGATAGTATGAGCAGTGAGATGGTATGGACAGTGTAAAGGTATGGACTGTGTGATTGCTAGTATGGCAGTGTGATAGTTATAAATAGTGGGACAGTGGGATAGATGGTATGGGCAGTGTGAGAGGGGCACAGCAATTTACTTAATATGTTACATTGTGCAACTTACTTAATGTTGCGTGATTAAATTTATGAGTTAGATTGTGCAACTTAATATGTTACATTGAGCTATATTATTTGATACCTTATTTGGCTGTACAAAGCGATAGTCAGGCCTCATAACTTCTCTGCTATAACACCATAGTAATGGAATTACACTTATGATGATTATAAAACCCCTGACGGCTTCTTATACACTGGATCACCTGTGTAATAATATTAACCCTAAAGTGCTGCAGTGGTTTACCAGAAATCATACTTTGAGAATGGGCTGTTAATTATGGGCCACTGCTGTGGGCTTGCCCCCAGGCTAAAATTTGCCAGCCAGTCGCTGTTAACCAGTATCTTACCTGCCATTTTTTTCTGTGTAACTAATATTTCTGCATATTATTTTACAGATAGAATGAGAGGTTAGCTGATGATTCCCATGCATTATATAACCAGCTTTTAAACTGTATGTTGATGCATTTTCATTTTAGATAAGGTATTAACTATAGTTCAGTAAAGAAATAGATCCAAAATTGTAAGTATAAAGATACTAGAATGAAAGTTTGTATGCATAAAAGGAAAGCATCTGTAAAAACAATATAAAGAGCTTAGTGGGTACTTATCAGGCAAAACCACAGACAACAAAAATCAAGCACTAGCTATCATTTCCTTAAAAGCTTGTTTCTAAATGAGAATTCCAGCAGTAATGGCATTTTATCTTAGATGGAATGAATGAAAACATTGCACACACTGACATTTATTCTAGTCTTTCTAAGCACCACTTATTAACCCAGTAAGTGCATCTGGTACAAATGCATTGCAAATACAATAGAAGTATACAATCAATAGTGATAGGAAAAAAATTCATACATGAGGTCATATATAGCTAGCAAATGGGATGGGTTGCCAAGATTTAGTCCACAGTAGCTAAAACTCTTAATCAGGCACTGACTGAGTATAATTTCATATCTATAAATGTATACTTTCTACTTAGACCTGTTAAATAGGAGGGAGCGCAATTTATATATATCACTATTTTACCCTTTCAACATAATGGCTAAACTAATAATGCAAGCTGTGTATAACATTTAACTCCCTGTCTCTGCAATACAAATTAATAGTTATGGCCAATGCTAGCTGGTCATGCAGAATCGGTTTGGAAACCGTTCCAGTAAATATGGGCCATATAGTATTAACAATAAGAGTGTTAGGTTAGCATATTGTATAGCGTGCAATGTTATGGAGAATGAGGTAAGGAAGAGAAATGGATAAGAAACGTTTATCACGGCATAGAAAATATTCTTGTAGAGTACTGTACAATTCATAAGAATAGACAAACCTGTTGATCGAAAGAGCCCACTAGCAATTTTTCATCCAATGTTATACAAACCACTTTGTTATTTATGGCCATCTGGTGGATACAGAACAAGGGTGTTTCATGTTAAACAAAGTTCCATCACGTACCAGTTCCCAGATAAGATTCAATTAGCCTCAACTTCATCTCACTGGTATGCAGGTAATACTACTACTCCCTCATTTCACATTCCAAGACCTAGCTTGCTCTCATAAATTCTCACTTAATGAAGCCATTTGGACTGAGACATACATGAGAAGGTTTGGAGAACTCCAGTCATGCTGCATTTAACAGCATAAAGAGGGCCACACACTAGAGCGATAACTGGTCCTATGATTCAAGGCCAGAGCCAGACCTTTGTAGGCTTTACGTACGTGTGGAGGTCTGAAATTATACATGGTAGAGGGGAGTGCACGTTCCCATCACTCCCCTCTATCGTTAGTAATTCTGGCCAATTAAGGTTTCCAGAACCCTAACGTAATGTTTACCCATTGATCTGCGTCTGTCTGGACCCGGATGTGTATCTGGTCTTCCCCGCCCCTGAATCTTTAGTTAATGCCTGCGTGCGTACCTGACGGGACGGCCCCTTCATCAAACCGTCTAACATACGGAGCAGAGTTCCATACATCTGAAGGTACTCATGAGTAACATCTGGCGTATACATGTGCCAATGTTACTTGTCAGGGGACTTACGCAAATTATATGCATAAGTCCTCTGGCATTATTAGTTCTGTATCCGGTCCCCAATTATCAGTAGAACGGATCAGAAATCGCTTTAGGATGTAGTGCCGAAGGAGTTTGAAAACGCTGACAAAGCGGTCATTAAACTTTCTGGCTGATAGCAGATCCAGTTTTGAGGGGTTGCCATGGCAACAATCCATATACAACAATTATTGCTCACAGCAGCAAGTAATGTGTAGCACTAATATCGGGACCTTGTCCCATTCACACTTTCTGCTGTGAACATAAATCTATCTAGTGTGTTTCCAGTATAACTAAACTGAAAAATTTGGATAATATAATTTGTCTCCTTATTGCAACAATGGTTTGAGGGCTGGCACAACGTGTAAGCGGGGGAAGAGCTGCAGGGGCATAGAGGCACCCTCCCCATTTCACTGGCTTGCCTTAACTTTCATTCTTCTTCTTCGCCGTGCTCTATAAGCTTTCCTCTCCTGCTGACCCACTACCTGTCATATTATATGAAAGGCAGTGTCAAAGCATCAGAAAGCCTGTACAACCCAGCACTGATCCTCAGGGAGGTCTGCACTGATACCTGCTGGATTTTTTCTGTCTTTTTAAATTTTATTATTATTCATCATTTCATAACAACAATCACTATTTGTAAACAAGAAAGATTATTTAGTAAGAAAGGTTACAATTTTTATGATATCCAATACAAAGCTGTGTATATGAAATATCTACTATTAGTTTATAGAGACACAGGGCTTTCAATGTTAAATTTAAAATAGTTTGAAAACAAATGTAAATTATAAACACAAGCAAATATACACAAACACGGTAGATGTTTTTAACATTGTAATCGCAAATATGTAATTATTTACTTTAATTGAAAGCAGCTTAGTTGCAGATGTAGCATTTTCCCTAGTTAAACTGATGAATAGCACATGAATTCGGGTGTAGTACCGCGCATAGAAAATCCGAATTTCAAAAATTAGAATTGCGACATTTTTTATTGCGAATGCGAATTTTCGCAGAAATGCTAAAATTCGAAAAATGCATAGACCTACATGTTTCTATTTAAACTAGTCTGAAATTATAACCATTCTAATTCGAAAGTCTGTATTTCAAATACAACTTAATTTAGAATAGTGTACATTTCAATACAGAGCAAACTAGAATAAGCTTCAATTTCAAAAATCTGATTTTCGAAAAATTTCTAGTAGAATCCTTTATTTGCGAAAAATCTGTTTGCGAAAAGTTCGCATAACGAAGCAGCCGCAATGCGATTTTCTGCGAAATTTTTGCAAATGGCAGACGCAATGCGTTAACTTTTGATTGTTGACAGGGATTGACTACACTTCCATATGAAGGGAGGGAGTGAGTGCTTTCAGCTTTAATTAGAGCTTTTTGCTTTCTGCTTTAATTTCATTTTTGTTTATTTCAATTAATTTAATTTAATTTTCTTTAATGTAATTTCACCTTTAATTTGAGTGTATTTACTTCCAAATCAGGTGACCAGTGTAGTAATTGCAATGGTTTCTATATGTGCATCCCACTAGTGACCAATCCAATAGTAATGGTACAATTGACTCTAAAGCTATTTCATGGACATGTGTGGTCCATTCCCTTGTTATTTCATCATCTATTAAGCAGGTAAAAGGTCTGGTCAATTAAGCAGGTAAAAGGTCTGGAGTTGATTCTACATTTGCATTTTGGAAACTAAAATTTAAACCCAAAACTTAGCACCTCATTAAGTTAAGCATGATGGTGGTAGTGTCATGGGGCCTGATCCAGCGCTACGAAAATTCGCAACGACGGGCGAATGCGAAAGTACGCTCGTCGTATCAACCTACACGCCCCTCGCACTCCCATAGTAAAGCCCCCGGTAGTGTCATGGGGCCTGATCCAGCGCTACGAAAATTCGCAACGACGGGCGAATGCGAAAGTACGCTCGTCGTATCAACCTACACGCCCCTCGCACTCCCATAGTAAAGTCCCTGCTTACGGCGGCTATACCCTACACTGTGTACGACCGTCGGCCGTACGAAAATTCGCAGAGAATACGCTGAGAAAATACGCTTAGCACGCCCATACTGTACAATTTAAATGGCTACCCCCGCCTCCCAGTAGTAAAACGGGCGCCCAGCCGACCATCGTAAAAAAAATACGCCCAGCGAGCGAAAAATACGCTAACGATACGCCCGCTATTCGCTCATGACGCTCAGGCGACCGGAAGCTGTCATACTGGGCATGAGCATTGCGAATTTTTTGCCGAAAATTCGCATACGATGAGCGTAC
>WWET01001784.1:107454-138175 GCA_011038615.1 Limnodynastes dumerilii | reverse complement strand
GAAAATACGCTACGCGAATGTGCGTATTTTCTGCGGTGCGCATGCGCAGTTCGATCAAAACTGCGAATTTACGTGTATACCACACGTAAATTCGCAGAAAAACGTAGAGCAGGATCTGCCCCAAAGTCAGTATAAACTTTTAAACTATTTATTTACTTTAAAAAATTAAGTATAACTTAAACTATAACAGTTTTAAATATTGTAACTTATTGTAACTCTAGTGTTTGAAAATAAGAGGAAACACCTGGCAAAACCATGTTGAATTTCATGGGAAGTCAAAAAAATATTATTTTTTGAGTGTCGCCTGGATGAATCTTTACTTTTCTTAGGAACGTGTCAATACCATCACACAAGCACTTAGCACCTGATCCAGACTTAATAACGACATCCGATTTATGCATGCAGCATGTGTAAGTCAGGCTGTGGCAGCAGACTGTGCATGCGCATTCCAGATGTTATGCATCGGAACACTGATCGTACGTAACTTGTTTACATACGATCAGAGTTCTGTACGATAGGGCGTGACATTTTATTATTATTATTATTATTATTATTGTTTATTTATAAGGTGCCACAAGGTGTCCGCAGCGCCGTACAAAATACAACAAAACACAGACATACAGGGTAGGGATGGACAGCATAGTATATATTAAATACAAAACATTTTCCTGCTTTAGTGTTTTATTTTATTCACTATATATTGGTGTGGGATGGGGATGCTTGTAATTTTATTGTATTTGTAACCCTGAAGAAAGTCACAAGAGGTGACTGAAACGTGGGATTTCAAAAATAAATGTTGCCTCAAGGCTCTTTTTGCACAGAGTAAAAAGTCTCCTGAGTGACTTCCTATTTGATGATGAATTTTATTTACTACATTGAAGAGCAACTGGAGCATATTTTATTTTATGGTGGAGTGACAGGACTTTGTGACTTTTGTGTCATTTGGGCTCCTGGTTAGCCCTTGCTACTGAGCAACCTCCCAGACAGGGGCGTTTTAAGAAGTGAGGGGGCATGTGTGCAGGATTTGCACATGGGCCCCCCCTTCCCTTACCTGAGACAGGACTGTCCAGATAATCGGCCCGAAAAGGGGGCGGGGCTTAATGACAATTAAAACCCCGCCCCCTTTTCAACCCGCAAATCGGGACAGTTCCACCTCAGGGGAAGGGGGACTAATTTGGCATCTATTTCTTCCCTCCAGGAGATATTAGAGTGAAGAAATAGATGATGAATGGCCCCCCTTCCCCTGCCAACCCAGAATGCAGGATGCATGCCACAGGGCCCCCTGTTCTGAGGGGCCCGTGTGCACTGCACACCCTGCACCCATTATAGATACGCCAATGCTCCCAAACTGTGTGCAGTTTGTTCATATCTTGAAGAGCCAGAACTGTACCTGGACTTCATCATGACTTATCCTGAAAATTACTTTGAATTCTCTCTGCAAATACAATATGGCTGCCAGAGGAGAGGACCACGGTTTTGAACATGTCACCTTAACCAAATGTGATGTTCTAAGCTTCATGGATGATGAGGCGCAAGCTGTCCTGTTCGCGGAGTACTTGGACATTAATCACCATACTGATACACCGATTGATATATATTACGAAGCTCCATGGTTAAAGAAAAAGCTACTGGATTTTAACATGCACGGGACAACTCTGTCTCAGAATTACCGTGACAAATTGATCCCTCGCAAATTTAGGATTAATAATATCCCAACAATCGGGAGGTGTAATCCCGAGTTTTGCAGACGCTGGATAGTGGTGCTAAATGAAGCGTCCTTCGATTTAATCTTACTGGTGATAGAAGAATCAGGGAGAGTCATCAAGGCCACGGAAGAAAAATTAAAGACCTTTGATGAATTGAAGAAACCGATTCTACAATCTAATGCCAGGAGTGGCTAGCTAAGATTGAAACACAAATGAAAAAATATACTATGGAACTCAGTAAATTAAAAAATGAAAAGCTACAAAAAGTTGAACGTGACTACGAGGAGAATGTAGTTTATCCATGGTTTTCGGTAACAGAATCCAGAGTTATGCAGAGAAAGAGGAAACCATATAGACAACGTCCATTTATCAGCAGGACCGCTTTTAATGCCTCAAGCGGTCCTAACACTAGTGACAGCGAGGTGGATTCTTCAACATCTGACACTGTACCTACCCCCCCGGGGTTTTCAGAACAAACCATCGGTGGGTCCAAACAACAGAAATCCAAAATCCAAAGGTGGAAAACAAAACCTACAAGGAGGAGTGGATACTGCAAAAGAGCCCAGAGCTCTGAGGTCAAAGAAGACCTAATCTTCAATTTGTCAGATAGACCCTTATCTACTACAGAAAAAGAACTATTGAATTTGGCTTACCTTGCGTGCCCACTAATACATTTAACAACTTTGAATCATGTGTTGAACAACACAGACTTAACAGATCGCTCAGATTCAAATAATTTTTGGGGAAACTGAGACTGAATGGGACTTTATTCAGCCGCCTTTCTTAAATAAATCCCCATTTGACCCCCCCTCCTCTAATGAATCTATCAAGTGCTTTTCAGGACTCTTAGAGGAGAGTATTGACAAATCCACCTCTCAACTATCCTGCACTAGACGGAATGTAATCACGGCACATTAACTAGCTCTTAAAAACTTGAGCAGGGACAATCAAATTGTAATCCACTCAGCGGATAAAGGAAGCAGCATTGTGTTCCAGAATCGTGAACATTATATCGCTGAGATCTACAACCAGTTATCTGATGGGAAGGTATATGAACACCTTCCCAATGACCCTACTATCATCTATCAACAGGAACTAACGGGTATCCTTGATCAAGCTGTAAGCAACAATGATTTAACTAAGAAAATTCGAGACACCTTAATTGTCAATCATCCCATTACACCATTACTTTATACATTGCCCAAAATACACAAATCCCTGCAGAACCCACCCGGTAGGCCGATCATTTCGGCCAGAAGTTCCCTTTTTCAAAAGGTCTCTCGATATCTGGATTGGTTCCTTCAACCTGTGGTTCAATCCCAGGATACTTTTCTTCAAGATACCACGGACCTGTTGACATCTTATGGTCCATTCCATCTTTACCTTCTGAGTTATGGCTGTGCTTGGTGGACGAGGCCAGCCTCTACACCAACATCCTCCATGAAGATGGTATTGAGGCGACTAAGAATTTGATTTGTATCAATGATTTGTACAAAGGTCCCTCAGTGGACTTGTTCATTTCACTACCACGCATCTTGTTAACCTGTAATTTCTTCATGTTTGATGACAAACTTTATTTGCAAAAACGGGGTTGTGCTATGGGCTCTGCAGTAGCCCCTATGTATGCAAACGCTTATATGTTTGAAAAAGAAAAAACACTGTTCTTGGAAAATGAAAACTACCACCAATACATTTTATTATTTTGTCATTTTATTGTTGATATTTTAATCATTTGGTTGGGCTCTGGTGAACAGTTTGATACAATGATGTCAAATATTAACAGCACAGGAGGAACCCTGAAATTCACCTATGCCAAAAGCACTGAGACAGTCAACTTTTTGGATGTATGTATTAAGTTTGACGGGACTAAACTGTCCACAAGTCTATTCACCAAACCAACTGATAGGCACCAACCCCTTTCTGCACAGAGCCACCATCCACCTTCACTAATCAAGGGACTACCATATTCTCAGTTGGTACGTATCAAAAGGACCAATGATGACTCTTTGAGAGCAGAAGAACAGATGTTAGAAACCTTACAGAAGAGGGTATAGCCCAAAGGTACTACAACAAGCAAAGAAGAAGATTGATCTGGTACCGAGAGAACAGCTACTCAGTCCCAAACCAAAATCCAGCCTTAAGAATAAATTACCTTGTGTGACGAAATACAACCACCTGAGTTTTTTTCACAACCATGCATGCAGATGTGGAAGTGAATGGATCCTTTTTCTCTCAATGAACATAGGCATGTAAAATAAAATCAGAAAACATTTATTAAGTTAACAATTCAATAAAAACATGCATGATGGAACTCAAAACGTCACCAGGGAAAGCTGGAAAGCCAGACCGATGATGGCTACCGCAAGATGAAAAAAACCCGGGTACGGTGTGCACATGCGGTCTTGCTAACGGGTCCCCTGCAGTGACGTAGAACTCATCTGGCCGGTTGACTGACGCGTTTCTGGCTGAACTCAGCCCTTCTTTACAGTCTTAAGTTAAGATCTTGCGGTAGCCATCATCGGTCTGGCTTTCCAGCTTTCCCTGGTAGGACGTTTTGAGTTCCACCCTGCATGTTTTTATTGAATTGTTAACTTAATAAATGTTTTCTGATTTTATTTTACATGCCTATCTTCATTGAGAGAAAAAGGATCCATTCACTTCCACATCTGCGTCATGGACTGTGTATTAGTTTTTAGATGGAATCTTTTAGATTTTTAGATTAGTCTTATTTTTCTGTTCTATTGTGAGATTTATTATCCCATCCTTACTGGCACTCCCCTCCTAATGAGATAACTCCAGCGCTATAACTTTGTTACCATTTGTTTTTCACTTGTATCTTTTCTTGGGAGATTTGAGACATCTCCAGGTACATGAGGTTTGGCTGTCAGGAGTATAGGTGCGCTTATTTTTTCAGACCACTATCCCCGTTTTTACAGTATCCGAGATGTATCTGTTTCCAGTAATTTTGATAGGCTACACAATGATTATTCCATCAGCTGACTAACCTGTTACAGACTCAAATATGATAAGTAATTAAAGACGACCTCCGGTGGTGCTGCGTTCTGAGCTGCATCCACCAATTTCTATGCGGGTGAGAGGAGGGCATGAGATTTATCAGTAATTTCATAAATTGATGTTTTAGCAAAACTGCTGTATATTAGATATACTTTATCTCAATGTAACAATACATTCTAGGTGTCTTTTATGTGGCATTTATTATCTATAGGTTTTCTTAGGAAGTACAGTTGCTAATATTTATACTAGTTTATAACTTATCAAATGGAATAAATGATAAAATAAAATGCATAAAGTACATAATCTGCTTTGGCTAAAATAACAACCTATAAAACACCTGTCTATCTATCTGTTTAGTGTTCCTTCCCTGCCTTCCCAGTGCACTTGTCTGCCTCTCAGTGTGTTTCTGTGAGTGTTCGCCCTTGTCTGTTTTCACTGTCCGTCTAGGTACTGTTTTCTATTTCCACGTGGGTTCGCTGCCTTCTGGTTTCATTTCGTATCTGTGGTTAGCTTGGTGTAGTTCCCTCCTAATGCAGTGTAGGGACCTATATGCGCCCAGGAGTGGATGAAGCCCACCCGTGAGGGTGGTAGTTGGTGTACAGGGACAGCTGCCGGATTTCAGGTTAGGTGCCTTGCTCTCCACCATCTTTCAGCCTGCAGTACTTCTGTATTGCCTTCTTGCACGTTACCCTTCCGTTATTCCTAACAGCTCCTCAGTTAATTGTGGCATTTTATTCCACTCTGAAATTATCCTCAATTCTTGCTTGGGCTTAACCCTAATTCCTATTCTGTCTTTCTTTTTTTTCTTCTTCTTCTTCTTCCCCCTCTTATTGTATATGGTTCAGTTGCTTCCGACTATCTAATGGGAATTGTTCTATATTGTGTATGTTTACTGTTCACTTGAAATTGAGGCTTTGTGTTAAGTTTTATACAGTCTTCCCTTTTTTACTTTCCGTACCCCTTACCATCATAAAAACTTAAACTAAAACCTATTTTCAAAAAAATATATATTATTTTGTATCCAAGGAAGAATACCTTTTTTGATTAATACACACTGGCTTTCTTTTTTTACTGTAATATAGACTTGAGCTAAAAAACTCTCAACTGTAATACTGTCTGAAACTGATTAAATTTGCCACCTTGACATTAAACACAGTTGTGCCCATGTGTAACTGAGGCGATGGTACAGTGCTTCCAGCAATGCGTCCATGACCTCACGCACCAGATTTGAGACAGTGGAAATTCCGACTCCAAACATGCAGGAAATTATGCTGTATTCCTCAGGGGTAGCATACCACCACAACCCAATGACTAGCTTCCTCCAGGGTGGAATGAGAATCCAGAATGTTGTGCTCTGTCTGGACAGTACAGGGGAAATGAGGTGCAGCACATAATGAAAGGTCCCATGTGACATCCGAAAGTGTGCCATCGACTGTTCATCTTCAAAAGCTTCCACAGTTGCCCAGAAAGCTTTGGCGTAATGACAATTTCTGGCCCACAATCTCCGGTCTGTGAGGGTGCCTTAGAATCTTAGAATAGACATCAGGCTGGACTTTATGTATGCTCTCCTCCTGCGCAAATACTGGCTGAAACAGCAAAATAATCCACAAAACCATGAGCTCTGAGCTACTCACAAATGATTTGTTAGCCATCATGGAAAGCTATGGAAAGCTATGCAGGTAAAATGGCCACCCATACTGACATCATCATTGTGTGCAAAAATGTAAGTCCTCTTTTAATAACTCCATTTTCAGACAATAGCAGCTCTTCTTAAGGGCTGATTGACAGTTGCTTGCGAGGTCAGACCCAGGAAATTCATGGCACATGTGAAACGGTCAGACCCAGGTATTTCCAGGGTTATAGGTGGACTTATAACGCAGCTTTTTTTGTAACACAGCAGTTTGCCTGGGAGAAACCCAGGTTAAAAATCCTTTGTTTTTCAAGGGTGGTGATGTGAAAGCTGTATAAGGTAACCATTTGATGAATAACATGACTACAGGCTTGTGGTAATTTGTCAAGATTAGCAGTGGTTTACTATTTACTACCTTGAAATTTTATAAAGGCTGAGCATCGGGACTGAATATGCTGAGCACTGATTGGAGGAGCTTATCACATGTTCCTCTGACTCATGATGGCAGAAGTTAATAAAAAATTAAGTTAAGTATAGAGGAGCACTCTTGTGTATGAGGGATATAAGAGGGATAATTTGATGTACATTGCTAGAATAGACTTCCTTTGCCACATTTAATTTTTAGAATGTTAATATTCTCCATGGAGTATATACCCAAGAATTGTTTCAAGAGAAGTATAACTTTCACATTTCAGGGGGAACCTTATGTGGCAGAATTACGCTTTTTGTAAGCTCATCTAGTAACTCATTCCTCCCAATTGTCTCGATTCCAGCCGGACAGTCCCGCTGTCCAATTGTCCCAATTAGTGGGCTACACTGGCGGCAAGGTTATTTTTTTTCTATTTTCTATTAGATTTTTTCCCCCATGCCACAAGACAATGGGGCAGGTTTGGGTGGGAAATAGGCGGAGCTTGGTGGGATGGGGGAGGAGTAGAGGCGAGCCTTATTTTTCCCATTTTTCAGCTCCAAACTGTTGGGAGGTATGATTAATAAATATGACCCATAAGTTGTTCTAGACACATATCTCATCTCAGTTCTCTGTATCAGTGCAGGTTGTTTTATTTACTGCCAATCTCTTTCCTCTACAACACCTTATACTTTTTATATTTAGAAAAGGCAGTAAAACTTACTGCCTAGAAACTGTGAACTTTTACTTCTCATTGTCTATGTTTTTAAAAATTTGTAGCTATGTGACAAAATAAGATTTCCTGATGTTTTCATACTTTTAAGAAATGACCTTACAATGGTATCTAATGGAAAAGATTCCACAGATTTCTTTTCTGTTTCTGCTTTCTCCAACTCATATTTCTCCTTCCTCGGACCACTAGCAGTCCATGTTTTTCAGGCCTCTGCACAGAACAAGTGATATGAGTGCCACCTATGGAACTTTTAAAATGCGTCAGTAATGAATACACCTCTGCTCCAGCAAGGAAACCTGGAAATCATGCACTGTTAATGGTCCTGAGGACCAGGGTTGGGAAACACTGTTCTAATGGGATGGAGGGAAAATGCTTTTAAATCAGAGTTGCCTGATTTCTATTTCTTCCCATTAGATGCCATTATGGGGGTGGGGGCTTACTGATGCCATTTATGCAAATTGTGTCATTAAGCCCCACCCCCTGTCAAGCACTGCAATATATAGTGTTCCTGGGGTGGAAAGAATTGCTGTAATGAGAGGCAGGGGAGCAGGACTTGCGAGAGATTTGCATGCTCTCCTGGAATGTCCGGGATACTCCCGAAACTCGGATATTCCAGGAGAAACAGAAATCATTGATGATAAAATGAAGCTTAACCTGACATAATTGTTCAGGAGTCCAGGTTTTCACACCTTCCCTTTGTCAGCTGTTACACTCTGCAAACACAGCTGAAGACGTCAGACAGTCAACATAACAAATTCAGGCTAAACAAGTATTGGAAGAGTTTGATGACTCCCTTCATCACTACCCCACCCCATGGTTTTATATACATGTGCAATATTTTTCCAATAGACTAACAGTGAACTTGATAACAACCATTTTATTATTCCTAAACAGAGAAAAAATGCTTAACAATCTGTGTATAAAGAAGCGATAACAAGAATTCTGAAAGAACTGAGACAATTTATGATTTGTTTGCATAAGTGAAAAACCTTTCTCTTACTCCACCGCACTTTTGAGATGTTTCACTGATCCTTCAGACATGAAAACTACAATTAGGAATATGCTTATTGGGTGCTATGCACTGCTTTATCTAATCACTAAGGAAACACATTGAACTGAGCTCATGTAATTTGGCACATAACCAATGTATGTCTATCCATGAAGCAATAACAACAACAACCATTATGGGAACAGTCAAATGTGAACAGTTTATATATGAACCAATACTAACGTGACCATTTTTTTTTCCTCAAAACGGGACATCTACTAAATTTTACGGGGACCCACCACTAAGTCAATGGGTGTGGTCAAAAAGTCATGGCCGGCGGATGCTTGTATCAATGAAACAAATCAAATAAACTGTGTATCATCTGTTACACTCACAGCTTCAACAGCTCAGTGTGAAAAGCGTGTTATGCTTTTCATTTTCAGTTACGGTGACCCATATAATTACAGTGAGTATCCTACTGACATATATACAAGGCAAAGAACATACAACTGATCACCATACAATAAGTACCACTTAAGATAGTTCATCCTAGTTACCGCCATAAAAACAGAATATATCCTAGCTATTGCCATACCATACACACTGCACCCTTATATCACTATATAATACACATTGCATCCTAGTTATCACCATACAATACACATTGCATCCTAGTTATTGCTATACAATACACATTGCATCCTAGTTATCACCATACAAAACACATTGCATCCTAGTTATTACTATACAATACACATTGCATCCTAGTTATTACTATACAATACACATTGCATCCTAGTTATTACTATACAATACACATTGCATCCTAGTTATTACTATACAATACACATTGCATCCTAGTTATTACTATACAATACACATTGCATCCTAGTTATTACTATACAATACACATTGCATCCTAGTTATTACTATACAATACACATTGCATCCTAGTTATTACTATACAATACACATTGCATCCTAGTTATTACTATACAATACACATTGCATCCTAGTTATTACTATACAATACACATTGCATCCTAGTTATTACTATACAATACACATTGCATCCTAGTTATTACTATACAATACACATTGCATCCTAGTTATTACTATACAATACACATTGCATCCTAGTTATTACTATACAATACACATTGCATCCTAGTTATTACTATACAATACACATTGCATCCTAGTTATTACTATACAATACACATTGCATCCTAGTTATTACTATACAATACACATTGCATCCTAGTTATTACTATACAATACACATTGCATCCTAGTTATTACTATACAATACACATTGCATCCTAGTTATTACTATACAATACACATTGCATCCTAGTTATTACTATACAATACACATTGCATCCTAGTTATTACTATACAATACACATTGCATCCTAGTTATTACTATACAATACACATTGCATCCTAGTTATTACTATACAATACACATTGCATCCTAGTTATTACTATACAATACACATTGCATCCTAGTTATTACTATACAATACACATTGCATCCTAGTTATTACTATACAATACACATTGCATCCTAGTTATTACTATACAATACACATTGCATCCTAGTTATTACTATACAATACACATTGCATCCTAGTTATTACTATACAATACACATTGCATCCTAGTTATTACTATACAATACACATTGCATCCTAGTTATTACTATACAATACACATTGCATCCTAGTTATTACTATACAATACACATTGCATCCTAGTTATTACTATACAATACACATTGCATCCTAGTTATTACTATACAATACACATTGCATCCTAGTTATTACTATACAATACACATTGCATCCTAGTTATTACTATACAATACACATTGCATCCTAGTTATTACTATACAATACACATTGCATCCTAGTTATTACTATACAATACACATTGCATCCTAGTTATTACTATACAATACACATTGCATCCTAGTTATTACTATACAATACACATTGCATCCTAGTTATTACTATACAATACACATTGCATCCTAGTTATTACTATACAATACACATTGCATCCTAGTTATTACTATACAATACACATTGCATCCTAGTTATTACTATACAATACACATTGCATCCTAGTTATTACTATACAATACACATTGCATCCTAGTTATTACTATACAATACACATTGCATCCTAGTTATTACTATACAATACACATTGCATCCTAGTTATTACTATACAATACACATTGCATCCTAGTTATTACTATACAATACACATTGCATCCTAGTTATTACTATACAATACACATTGCATCCTAGTTATTACTATACAATACACATTGCATCCTAGTTATTACTATACAATACACATTGCATCCTAGTTATTACTATACAATACACATTGCATCCTAGTTATTACTATACAATACACATTGCATCCTAGTTATTACTATACAATACACATTGCATCCTAGTTATTACTATACAATACACATTGCATCCTAGTTATTACTATACAATACACATTGCATCCTAGTTATTACTATACAATACACATTGCATCCTAGTTATTACTATACAATACACATTGCATCCTAGTTATTACTATACAATACACATTGCATCCTAGTTATTACTATACAATACACATTGCATCCTAGTTATTACTATACAATACACATTGCATCCTAGTTATTACTATACAATACACATTGCATCCTAGTTATTACTATACAATACACATTGCATCCTAGTTATTACTATACAATACACATTGCATCCTAGTTATTACTATACAATACACATTGCATCCTAGTTATTACTATACAATACACATTGCATCCTAGTTATTACTATACAATACACATTGCATCCTAGTTATTACTATACAATACACATTGCATCCTAGTTATTACTATACAATACACATTGCATCCTAGTTATTACTATACAATACACATTGCATCCTAGTTATTACTATACAATACACATTGCATCCTAGTTATTACTATACAATACACATTGCATCCTAGTTATTACTATACAATACACATTGCATCCTAGTTATTACTATACAATACACATTGCATCCTAGTTATTACTATACAATACACATTGCATCCTAGTTATTACTATACAATACACATTGCATCCTAGTTATTACTATACAATACACATTGCATCCTAGTTATTACTATACAATACACATTGCATCCTAGTTATTACTATACAATACACATTGCATCCTAGTTATTACTATACAATACACATTGCATCCTAGTTATTACTATACAATACACATTGCATCCTAGTTATTACTATACAATACACATTGCATCCTAGTTATTACTATACAATACACATTGCATCCTAGTTATTACTATACAATACACATTGCATCCTAGTTATTACTATACAATACACATTGCATCCTAGTTATTACTATACAATACACATTGCATCCTAGTTATTACTATACAATACACATTGCATCCTAGTTATTACTATACAATACACATTGCATCCTAGTTATTACTATACAATACACATTGCATCCTAGTTATTACTATACAATACACATTGCATCCTAGTTATTACTATACAATACACATTGCATCCTAGTTATTACTATACAATACACATTGCATCCTAGTTATTACTATACAATACACATTGCATCCTAGTTATTACTATACAATACACATTGCATCCTAGTTATTACTATACAATACACATTGCATCCTAGTTATTACTATACAATACACATTGCATCCTAGTTATTACTATACAATACACATTGCATCCTAGTTATTACTATACAATACACATTGCATCCTAGTTATTACTATACAATACACATTGCATCCTAGTTATTACTATACAATACACATTGCATCCTAGTTATTACTATACAATACACATTGCATCCTAGTTATTACTATACAATACACATTGCATCCTAGTTATTACTATACAATACACATTGCATCCTAGTTATTACTATACAATACACATTGCATCCTAGTTATTACTATACAATACACATTGCATCCTAGTTATTACTATACAATACACATTGTTGTTATCCCCTGCCTTCTCCTGTGTGTTAGTGTTTGTGCCCTTTGGGGTAGTTGTATAAGTGTGTGAGTGAGTGTGTGTGAGCCAGCCCTAGTTTGTCAGTGAGTCTCGTCCGTCCCGTCTTTCTCCCCCAGTCTCTTGTCAGTGTTTTGTGTTGATTGTGGTTTGTCTCAGTCCAGTCCCTTCTGGTACTGCTTTTGCTACTTACCCTCTTCTCCTTATCCATTCCCCGCTGCTCCTTTTCCTCTTCCGGGTATTCTCTAAAGGGTGTAACCTGACGGATTCCTACCTGCTCCAGTCTATCCCCACCATCAGGGGCTCTAGCGAACACCCGGTCTGACATCAGGCTCTACTAACTGGTGAGTTGCCCGGCTTCCTCTTCTTCTCTCTTAAGGTCACCTTGGTTCTCTGTCGAGGTAAACGCGGGGTACCTTTGGATCTATATTTACGTCTGCAGACGGCCACCTCGGTACTCCGGTTCAGGGTAATCCGGCGGTACCGTAACACCTATGTGCTAAGGTATGCTGCTGTGACAGGTTTGATGGTATCAAAGCTGTCAGAGCAGCATAGTACTAGCCCTGGCCCTCCCTCTTCTGCTAGGATTATCAGTCCCAGTAGAGGAGGTGTATGGTGCCAAAAACGGGACATTTCCCTAGCAGTAAATCGTCCTGTTTATCAGCCCACCCCCTGCTGGGAAGGGCTGCTTAAGAAAGTTAAAGAATTTGATAAGCTTGTTTGAAAAGGTGAGTTTTAAGAGAAAATATCTGGAGAGTAGGAGATAGGAAGGTTTTCCAGAGAGTGGGTGCAGCACAAGAGAAGTTCTGTATCTGGGAATCAGAGCATTTATGAAGGGTAGACGAGAGTTGTAGATCTTGTGATGATCTGAGAGAGCGAGCTGGGATATATTTTCAGACAAGTGAGGATATGTATGCAGGTGCAGTTTTGTTTATGGCTTTATAGGTTAGATTTTTTATTTGATTCTGTAGTAAACAGACCAATATAGAGAATGACAGAGTGGACTAGCTCTATTTGAATGTTTTACATGGAGAATTAGTCTTGCTGCTGCATGCAATATAGACTTTAGAGGGGTAACTTTGTATTGTGGGAGTCCAATAAGGAGACCATTGCAGTAATCAATGCAGGAAAAGATAAGTGCATGAATGAGAGTTTTTTAGGTGTATATAACAGCGTTTAGAAACAGATTGTATGTGGGGCACAAAAGACAGTTTAAAGTCAACACCTAAGCACCAAGTTTGAAGCGTAGGGAATATTTTAGATTGGAATAAGCACAGAAGATGACTCCACTGACTTCTGGGGGTACTGGATCAAGAGGGCAGGTAGTAGAGTAGGTAAAAAGAAAAGAGCAGAAACTTCATTTGTGAGATGGAATGAGGACATAGGGCCGTATTCAGACCAACAGATGTATTGCCTATACGTCCAGTGTTTACTGAAATTGTATAATGCGCATGCGTAGTAATTTTCTTACATAATCTATGTATCTTTTCGGTACGTAGATTGCGTATATGCAGTCTTTAAGACCGCATATACGCAATCTATGTACTGAAAAGAGACGTAGATTACGTAAAAAAAATGACTACGCATGCGCAGTACACAATTTCGATAAACACCGGACGTATAGGCAATACATCCGGTGGTCTGAATACGGCCCATAGTGCCAGAAAATGGAGGAAGGGTCGTTTGTCTTCAGGCCTGCAGGCATGAGTAAAGTGTAATCCACCATGTGAAAGTGCAGCAGATGAGGAAGTGTCTGATTCAGTGAGCCAAGTTTTTGTAATTTTAAGGAGGTTAAGGTTATTAGAGATTATGAGGTCATGAATAGAGGTTAGTTTGTTACAGACAAAAGTGTGCAATCCAAAGTGCACAATTCAGGGTTTTTGCAGGTGGTGGGAGACAGGTGATTTATATTACATTAGCCAGATTTCTGTAGTATCCAGAGTTTGAATGACTTGTGTGAGAGATCTTAGGGGGACCAGGATTGGGAGAGATATTACCAGATAGCAAAAGTAGAACAGAAAGATATAGAAGATTGTACGATCTAGATGATGTTGTATTGTTTGTACCATTAGAGGAAACTACAGCTAAGCATTTAAGATAGGAAAAGAGTTCATGTGTGTTAATTAGTGGGTTGTTTAGTGGACCTGGGCCAATAAAGATAGAGGGGGGTGTTTAAAGGGTAGTAAAAGCTGTGGAGAGAGAAGAAACGTTGTGGAGAGAAAGTGCAATGCAGTCAGCATTGCAGGTGGGATGGAATAAGATATGGTAGGAATGAAATAAAATATCTTATTAAAGGTTTACAATATATGGGGGTAGATCCAGACTCCCACATGCTTTACATGCGTGCAGGGGTCCGTAGTTACGCAGCCGTAGTGGGGAGTGCACGCTCCCTGCACTCCCCACAGGAAATCTGGACACTTGTGTATCTTGATTCCCACCATAACTATTACGACTAGGCCTGCAGCCGCCGGCCCAGACCCTTCATTTAAACGGCGATCCCCACCTATATGGCGGGGATAGAGCCATCGTAAGTGAAGGGTCTGACGTACGTTAGTACTTATGCTTAGGGAATATCTGCCGTGCGCAACTTTCTTGCGTAAGCCCCCTGTCGACCGGAATTGTGAGTGTCACATCATATCTCACATTTTATGTGTGGAGTTTGACCAGAAAAGGGGGGGGGGCTTTTTCCCATTAAAATAGAATTATTATAAAAAACTATACATATCATCAAGCTGCTATTTATTTTTAAAATGTTTACAGTTACATCCAACTCATAAGTTGAAAATTTAAACAAGGCAATGCCAGGCACATCTGCAAGTAAAATGATAATAATAGACAACAATATTGTAATATCCAGTCATTTTATTATATTATTCTTTCCTTAAGGTTAATATATAGAAAACAACCTGCGTAACATAATTACATGTTGTATAATTATAATTAACATGGAAAAAAAACTAATTGCCACCTCTTAACTTGCAGCACCCTCCCTGACACCTTTCCTGACATTTTACTAGACAAACATAAATTAAATATGAATTTTGTTAAACATTTTATCATAAGTTTATTCAGGTATTATCTGTATAGTACTCTATCTGTTTTGTAATTACTGTGAAGGGAAACAAATTATATAATAAAAATATCCAGCTGTTACAATATTGGTGGCCATTTTTATTATATTATTATTTTCCCACATGGTACATATACAATTGAAAGAACACACAGAAAACACCTGGATAAAATTACTTTAAATTAAGTAATTATAAAATAAAATAAAATAAACATGGTCTTTTATTACACCGTAGAACCCTTACTGCCAAACTAACATGCAGTCAAAAATAAAATATCTGTGGATTGAGATACATGTGTTTCAGTAATTTAATTTGGGTTTCACATAAATTGTGTAACAATTTAGTTAACATTGTAAAGTGCTACGTAATCTGAGGGTGTTATATAAACACCAGCATATAAATAAATACATACAATACATTAAATATGTTAAACAAACAAAATAATATAAATAATAAATATGTCTATATATTTACACTTTTGTGATTATTTTCATTATATTATTATTATTTTTCCACACAGTAATTACACAATTGATAAATATACAGACAAAACATGAAAAATATTACAATATATTGTGTAATTACCATGTGATATAAGATAGAGTACCCTCCCTCACAGTTTAATATATAATAAAGGCTGAAAACCCATCCAACCCACTGCTAGCCCCCCCCCCTCCCCCCCTTCCTCTCTAAAAATAACTCTGGTTCCCCAAAACCTGTCCCGGCTTTCCTTGATTCACCTGGCTCTTTGCATCAACTGGCAGCATAGTGGCATCAGGTCATCAGCATCATATAGACACCACCCTCTTCTTAACCTGGCTCCTTCACCCTGATTTAATATTGTAACAACATTCTTAGTTTGAGAAGGAGCAAAATAAGCAACTGAAAAGAAAGAAAAGAAGAGATGAGAAAATTAGAGTTTCTCAGCTCAACTGTTGTTCAAAAACAATTTTTTTGCCTTTGTACTTTACAGAATAAATCTTTTTTTTATTATTCTTATGCTGCTTAACAAATAAAAGTTAACTGTTTGTAAAAATCAGTAGTGTGGTATTTACCTCACAACAGCTATACACAGCATATTGGCTGGACCCTGGAAAAGACAGAGGGCCGTATTCAGACCTCCGGCCGCATTGCATATGTGGCCGGAGTTTACCGATATGAACTACTGCGCATGCGCAGTAATTTTGTAACGACTATGGACACAGGAAAAAAAATCCTCAAACTTGAGGAAAAGCAGCGCTGTAATCTGGAGCCCAAAAATACTATGTAAAGATCTCGCAGTGATGGCTGAAAAATTAACAACACCAATGTAAATAGTAATAGTTTTATTTCACATAAAAATAAATAGATAAATAAATATATATAAAAATCGCCAAGATACTCCTTAGTGCCCAACCAAATAATGGCAACTACCGCATACAGCAATAGAAATGCACTATAAATTGAATCTTCACATTAATTATCAATAGAGTGAAAAAATGTGAACATCACAATAAAACATTCCCCAGATGATAGCAGTAATCCAATAAGGCTAGGGAAAAAAAACTCTGAAAGTCCGACATGTAGAACAGTTCAAAGTTGATATGTATCGGGTGGCCAGCCCGTGTACAAACAATAGTGTGACAGAATCTTTAAATGATACCTCAAATGCCGTTTAGAATTTCGTGGAGTCCTTCTCCGTGTACTTTACCGCGGCATGTGATAGATGTAAATGTCTTCACACTTGTGAGATAGATATCCACTGACACGGTGCTCCAGCAACGAATCCACAGCATCAACGGCACAAGCAAATCTTACTCCGTGTCTCCCGTTCAACAGCCTAACCAGCTGATAGTAGTCATATGGGGACCCCGGAGGTAGAAGCAAGTAGTTCTGACTAATGCCAGATATCATAGGCTGCTGAATAGATTCGCCCGTAATACAGCTCACGGGATTAGCGGCATAACACGGAGAGTGTTCTATATGGCTCAGAGGTGAAGTAGATTCAAAAAAGGAATATACAAAAAATCATAGGCGATCACCAGCGACGCGTTTCGTGTCCACAAGGGCACTTTCTCAAGCTGAAGCCATTCACATGTTGGTCCCTCCTTTATAGGAGGTTCATAATTGTTTAATAAGACACCTGCTCCGTTGCCATAGCTCCATAGAGACTCAGACGTCTTTACCAACAAGTTCATGGCATATAATAAAGATGTTTTTTTATATTTAAAAAGGATATAATCCGGATGAATATATATGTACATTCAAATATATTCCCACAATAATATATATATATACAAACATTGGTGTTGTCAATAAAATATACAAAGAACAAAAGAAATAAAATAAAGAAATAAAATAGAGAAATAAAATAAAGAATGTATAATAACGAAATTAAAAAAATAATAAAAATAATAAAATAATAAAAATATAATAAACATAAAGATTAAAGTTCAAAACAAACCCAAAATCAGCTAATAACAAAATTGATTAATTAAAAGGCATAACGACCCAAGTTAAGCTCTACTTACAATTATTATTAATAGCCCCTAATCTAGCTCTATCTAGGGTTATCAACCCTTATAACAACCAGGAAACCGCATGTTCTTATATACAGCATAAGGCAGACAATGATCCTTAATAACCCCTGGGAATGACCTACCACCCTCTAGGGGGTATATAACAGTAACTGGTTCCAAGATACAATACGCAAAGTATTAATAATCAAACACAGTTTAAACAGCCTAAAGAGAGTTCCTGATCCTCACCCGGGTAGCCAGGGTTGATAGGATGAATTACCCCAATAAATACCACTCTAGCAAGTGCCACACACAATAATATGCATACATATATATATATATATATATATGTGCACATAACATACACACGTACCCAAATGGACATACACACATATATAGGCACCATACGAGTTCAGAAGCCCAGGGTTGTGAATTCTAGGGCTTCGTTCAATCCATCCGGCAATAGTGTCTGGAGGTTAAAAATCCACCTCATTTCTTGCCGGCATAGTGTTCTAAATCTATCACCCCCTCTCTGTGTGGATCCTATCACTTCTATAACCATAACACGTAACCCATCCGGGTTACCGTTATGGGCTTCGTCAAAGTGTTTCGAAACTGTGTGTGTACGACATCTATTGAGGATATTCCTCCTATGTTCACGGAATCTTTCCCTTAATGGTCTGATAGTGCGCCCTACGTATTGTAGGGCGCATGGGCATTGAAGAAGATATATGGTATAACAAGTACCGCAATTCGCAAAGGATTTAAGGGAATATTCCTTCTGTGTGACCGTTGACCTAAAAGATTGAACCCTATTAAAAATGTAATTGCAAGTTAGACATCTGGGTCCCCCACACTTAAAACACCCTACAGGTTTAGAGGGTATCCACTGTGCCAGGGGTGCTTTCTCGGGAGGGACAAGCGGGAGAGGTTTAATCACACTAGGTGCCAAGATGTTCTTAAGGTTTATATTCTTTTTATACACGACCCTAGGTCTGGAGTTTAAAACTCTCTTGAGAATAGGATCGCATAATAAAATTTTATAGTTCTTGTTAATGATTTTCTTGATGTCATTAGATTTCTTGTTAAACCTTGAGATAAACGTCATGGTTTCACCCTTTTGGTCTTTTTTCTTTCCGATAATTTCCATATGCTTTGACTCTAACAATTCCTCTCTATTCAAAATCTGTACTTCCTGTTGGGCAGATATATATATATATATATATATATATATATATATATATATTTATCGTTATCTATGTTTCCATACCACAACCTCAAAATGTCCACACCAGCACTGGCTCACATCCCATATTTTAATATAAACTATTTGGGCCCCACCAATATTTTTTCCATGTACCATAGAGTTTTCTTTGAGACATGTAGCTCTCTCTCTCTTTATAACACTATTATTCCCACCACTATACAATACATATTTGTTAGCCTAAATGTTAGTTTCTTATTTCCCCTTTTCCGCTGTCCTTTTACCTATTTCTTTATTGTACATATAGCACAATCTGCTTCTTTCTGACAGGGTTGCAATGCATGAAAAAGAGCAAGCACAATATTTAAACAAACGGAGTTGTTAAAACAAGCGGTGTTGTATGGTGCTTACCCGCTCTTTAATCAGTCCAGAAATGGCTCTGAAAACAACTGTAATATGCAAAGGAGATCCGAAGGGTAACAGCATTCAAAAGTAGGTACATCTTGGTATGTACTGTATAAGCAATAGTCTGCCTCAGAGGATAGAGATGATAATAAACTCCAACAGGCTCCAGTATCTAGCACGTGTTATGGCCTGCGATGCGTTTCGTGCCATCTAGGTGCTTTCTCAAGCCTATTCTGTTTGAGAAAGTGCCTAGACGGCACGAAACGCGTCGCCAGGGAGGCAAATATAAGCAAGGGGACACATATTTTTTTACAGCCAGTAAAAAGCAGAAAAACTAAAACCTACAAAAATGCCCTGTTTGAACACTGTGGCAAATTCTTATTGGTAGTTTAAGGTCAAGTCCAACCAATCAAAAAGCTCATATGTTATACCAGTATGAAGGCCCCGATTGTTATACTGTATTGTGGACATTTTTCTGGCCTGCCGTAGGCTGATTAAGCAGAGCTGTAGCTAAAAAATTTAGTGCCAGGGGCAAAAAAGAAAAATGGCACCCCCACCCTCTCATTACTAACCATTTAAACTTTAAAAATGTATTTACTGGCATCCTACTTTGGCTTTGCACCCTGGGCGGCCACCCCTATTGCACACCACTAGTTACGGCCCTGTGATTAAGGTTGCTGGTCATTGTGTAATTGATGTTTGTTCCTGGTTGACTTGCCTCTTGTGTGTTCCCTGATCTCCTTAATCCATATGCTCATGTTGACCTTGTCCAGGATATTGGAACTCCTTCTGTTTGCTTGTATTTCTGTTCCCCTGTATTTCATGTATTCAGTTTCCTTTGTGTTTTGGTTTGCATTATTATTTATTCCTGACTGTTCTCCTATATCCTCTGTTAGCACTGCCCTATGTATTTGTATTGTGCTTATTCTACTGGTATCTGGATTCTTAGTATTTATAGCCTTCTGTGCATCTTCTTTAGTTCAGTGTTTATGTTTCCCTGTTGTACCCAGTTTACTAGTCTCCATTACCCATGTTTTATTTATAGACTAATAAATACTCTGTTTGTTACACCTTGTTTGTGTAGTTACATCAGCTCAGTTTCAGTGCTACTCCGGGAGTCGCCTCCAGGGTTCATGCTCTTCTGGGTGCCTACCGCACAAACCTATTCCCACCATCAGGGACTCTAGTGAAGACCAGGCTCCAGGCACACTTTGTGCCCTAGGGTGCGGCCACCTTGGGCCTGATCCAGAGCTACGACCGCAAGCGAGCGTACGCTCATCGTAAGCGAAAATTCGCCGAAAAATTCGCAACGCGCATGCCCAGTATGACAGCTTCCGGTCGCCTGGAGCGAACGTTCGCATTCGCCCGTCGTGCGAAAATTTCGTAGCTCTGGATCAGGCCCCTTGTGTGTACGTAACGCAGGCAGAACATCATGCTGTGTAGTGCCCAGAGGAACTAAACTCCAAAACTCACAAAACGCAACCTGTCCCTGATAACGTCTATACAACCAATGACTAGGTTCGCATCTGCATGACAGTTACTTTTTATTACATTAATAATGCATATGCACTTTATTCTTTATTTTAATTTTATATTTGTTTTGCAAAAGTTTTTTGTGTGTTGATATGTATATATGAGTTTAGAAATAAATACATATTACTGTAGACCAAAAACATAACACAATTATAAGAAATCCAAGGTTAGCATAGAGAAAATGTGTATGCACTTGTTATTTAGTCAACAAAGCAATGAGAGCAACTGAGAACAAGAGTCTCTTGATTTCCATATTAGTATTCCTGGATGCAGAGCATGAAACCATCAGGAAAACACTCCAGGAATTCCTAAAATATCTGCTTTTAAAGTGGAAGAGGCTTTATTTTAGGTTACACTAAATCCTTCAGTTTCATAAGGTGTGTGAAAAATGCAATTTTCCAATTTAAAAGTGGCCATTTTACATTTTATATGGCCATTTTACAGTATCCATGTTTACAGAAAATACTAAGAGTTGGGTCATTGAGGCTGATCCAGATTTAGAAGTAACAGCAAAAAAGGAGCAAATCTGCTTCTTGGCAAAACCATGTTGAACTGCAGGGGGAGACAATTGTAAAAAGTGCACAGAGAGTTAATGGGTGATGTTTTGTAGCTGAACTCTAAATTAAAATTTTTAAGTAAAGCTGTTTTTTTTTGTGTGCAATAAGCAAACTCAGACTGTATTTACCCTACATGCATAAAATGTCATATTTTATTTTATTGCAACATTGTCCAACTGCAGATGCAATTACTTCTAGATCTGGATCTTTCCCATAGCGTACAATGTAAAGAAAATGAGTGTGTGGAATTGGCGCTAGCTCAAAAGAAAAAAAAGGACAATTGCAAAGTGTTGGTTCTCCAAATTTGTGTCCATATACAAATTCATAGACAGGCATTAAATAAATAAACTGATATGCAATCAAATAAACGCTCCACTTTATGCTTTAAGATAGGGCTGGCAGTATACCAATATAAACTCTGGGTGTAGGTCGCCGCTGCGGAACAGGCTGGGAATTCACTTGCCTATGCCTTGCAAAGATGAAGCAAATGATCACCGGAACACCTAAGAATGGTAAGTTTAAATTTTAACCCAACCCTTTCCCTTATTCTTACCCTAACCCTCCACTTCCATGACCCAACCTTTCCCTTCCATTACCCTAACCCTAACCTGACCCTTAACTCCCTACAGATTAACCTTAAGTCTCCCCTGCCCGTAGCCTAACTTTCTTCCTGCAGGCTGATCTTAACCCTCCTTTTCTATTACCCTAAGCCTAACCTTCCCTTTCCAAAAGCCTAATCCAAATAGTCCCTGGAGAGTGTTACGCACCTCAATGGTGGCTTATGATGCGATGGGTTCGTCAGCTTGCAAAAAATGAATGTGTAAGTATGCAGATCAGCATATTAACCTATTTTTTATTTTTTTTTTAGAAAAAGGCTGCCTTTATGAAAGACAGCATTGTGGCAGCAACATGCACCAGTAAACTCCAGCAAAGTTGGACTTCCAATCATTAAATTACCACTGGCATAGCATGCTGTTCCATAACAATAAAGAGCTAGAAGCATTGATAACATTAAAGTGTCAGATAGCATTTGTCTAGCGCTTAATGATCACCAACCACCTCGGCACATGTATACTCATTGGCCAGATCTGTGCGTATGTCAGCTGGCGTGATGTATTTCTAAGTTTTTCAAGTGCACATGCTCAGACCAGATACGTTCGAATATGGTACCTATTCAAGCCCCAGCGTAAATAGTGGAGTATTTACTTGCATGCTGCAGGGTGTTCCTTTGGTGTGTGTGAGTGGAGGGACATAGTCAATTAGCTGGATGGGCGTTTCCCCACAACTGCACCCGATCCACATCAGAGCATGGCTTGCCGTGAGCCCCAGATACGTTGATCATATTTTCATGCCAAACACTCAAGCATTAAGTATTTGCAGCGCAAATTTGAACGCTGATACGTTGTTGAGTGCAGTTGCACTGTTATCCATATCTGGCAGTATTTAGGATATATGTGGATAAGGAGTAGATGCATTACAAATAAATCACGTATTTTGCATACAAATGAGTCTACAGCAACTGTAGTGCAGACTGCCACCACAGCCTGCAAACATTGTTCCATCATAGCTCTATGTAAATATCAGTCACTAGAGTCACTCAAGAGTCTGAGATCTACAACATCAGACACTAGAAGGACACTGTAGCAGGATGGATCTTGTAATTTAATAGCGTTGCTGCTGGATTTTCTGCTAGTTGCAGCAATTCATTTTTGGTGAACCAAGGTAGGGTGTATTGCAGTAGTGATAGCATAACATAAATGGATATATTAATTGTGGAAATATCTAAATTGTTATTCTGTCTATATTGCTTACCTGAAAGAATCAATATTTGATCATGTTTGCCAAAGCATAGCATGCTACAATTCCATAATTCCCACCTTAGATGGTTAAACAAGATACTGTCTAGTCATTTGCTGTTTTATCAGGATTCAAAGTCATCAGGCACTGGTACACAGTTATTAATATTTATTTTAGTACTTGTAGCAAAAGAAAAGGAATAACTGGGTAACATCTGCTTAGTATAGGTAGTATAGTATAGTATTATTTCTGCCTTAGAGAGCATCATGTGTTCTACAAATAGCATGAGAGAGCACAGAGCTTGATGTAACACTGCACAGTCATAAGTCAGTCATGAGTCAAAAGAACTAATATGTGCTAAAAGGTATAACAAAGGCTTAAAATTAATTACAAGTAAAATATTATCTTACTGTTGTGTTAATACTATATTTTATCAAATTATTATGTTACTTATCATCTATAAAATTAAAACTTTTTAATTGCTACCACTGACGCTCAATAATTTATTTACATCATACATGTCATACCCACACCCTCTGACCTACCTCATCTCACTTAGGGACTGATCCACACCTGAACGCATGCTGGTGATGTATCATTTCTCTGTGTTCTTTTGCAGTGTGCACGTAATTAAGCCGATACAGACCCGAATCCAAGTCACTGCTGCATCCACTTGTGTTCAGATGGCCTTTTTGTAGTAGGGGATAAACGAAAGCAGTCAAAGTACAGTAAGGTTTTGTCCAAGCAACTGAACCCAATTTAGACCCTAACGCAGATGTAAGTATGCACATTTTATAGCAAAACTGTTCCACCAGTCACAGGGTATGTCTACATCCAGGACAATGCTGATGCTCCAAAGCCTATACAGCACAAATTCAGTAATTTCATTTTCTGAACACTACATCAAAGTACCGATTTCCTCTCTCCCCCATGCTAGCTTGCCGGCTGACTCTGTGAAAGTATGATGTGACCTTCTCTTTCTGCGACTGCCTGCAACCCCTGAACATTGACATAGCCTGATCCACTGTCCAGAGTGTTAATAGCAGCGGCCGGCCAGGCCATGTCTATGTGTGTGCTTGTACTGTTATAACTATTCAACTGTTTAACAGCCCATTACCCAATGGGTTATCAGACACTTACACATTCCGGGCACCATATAGCACCTAGCATTTGTTAAGCCTTGGCATAAGCCACAAAGGCATAGAAGACGGGAAATATAGAGATGAATTTGTTGTAAGGGTAGATATGCTTTATTACTTTACTTTATTTTGATGGTGATAATTATTTCCCATTAGCATTATAATGATTTTTACACAAACTGGAGTCCTTTTTTTTTTCTTATGTTCATGATTTATTCTATGTCATGGATTCCTTTAAATCCCACCACAAATAACAGAACAATGCAAAAAAATAAAAGTATGTTTTCCTTCAGCGCATATTTTGAACAATGCCACACAATATGTATCTGGCATCACTCTTCATTTCAGTTCTGACCTACAAAATATTCTTCCAAGGACCTGTTCCTTGTCACCCAAAACTATATGAAGCTATTTTAAGTGACTGTTTGTAAAAGAAAACAGATGCTAGGGTGTCCAAGCACTGATCCTACCCCTGACCCTGTGAACTCTGCTAGCTTAATTACAACAGTATTACTCCCTCGGTTGCAGTGACAGTATCAACAGTCTATTTACACACACCCTTCATTTTACAGATGAATCGCCTTCTATTAAAGTCTGCAATTTGTTTTTCTTACCAACTTACTAATATCCTCCATTCTATTAAAGTCTGCAATTTGTTTTTCTTACCAACTTACTAATATCCTCCACCAAAAAAATTCAATAGAAATAACATTAACACAGCTAATGTTAATGCCACAATTTCTATTATTAGGTAGTAAAAAAAATTGTATGCAGAACTTTTCTGTTTATGAAGCTTTTTCTTTTTAAACCTTCACAGGAAGGTAAGAACTTTCCATATAGTTTTTTCTACCTTTTTCATATTTGCCGCATTTACAGTATTGCGGCAGAGGGGGTACAATGTGCAAAGATGTTTGTTCTTGTAGTTTATTATTTTATTTATTTATTAACAGGTTTTTAAATAACACTATCAGATTACGCAGCGCATTACAGAGAATATTTCACATTCACATCAGTTCGGTCCCCCATTGGAGCTACATACAAAGGTCCCTAACACATACATACACACAAACAGACATTAAGGTTAATTTATTCAGCAGCCAATTAATCTACAAGCATGTTTTTGCCATGTAGGAGGAAACCCACGCAGACATCGGGAACATGGTGTACATACAAACTCCACACAGATAAGGCCTAATCCGGGAATCAAACTCATGACCTCAGTGCTACTCATTAAGCACCATTCTGCCCCCACTGCAAGTGTCCTTATTAATGCATAAATGCATAAAAACATGAGAAACACATATATATCAGAGAAAAAAAAAAAAGCTTTATTTGAAATAATGTTACCTGTTTATTTCATTATACTGGCAAGTGAAATAGTGACATTTTCTTGTAATGTATGATGGTTACTAAAGTAAAGCTTTCAAAGAGAACATTAGATTCCCTGGCTGTGAAAATGAATGAAACATAGCGAAAAAGTGGAATGGGATTATCTCACACAGCCCTGGTACATGCAATATATCAGCTACAAGTTTTAGTCTTGCTGCCCTACAGCAGGTTTAATTATTGGAGCATATCACACTGTTTTTATCAGCATGATTTGGCTTGGTCAGATTTAGGGCATGGACAATTTGTCTCTACCTTTGACCCTTGACTGATGTTAAGTCTGGGAAGGGCACAGCCAAAGAATACAACTAAATGCATTCAGAGAGAGAAATAAAAGGTTTTTGCCTCTTTTTTTTTAACCATGAGGTTTTGTTGATTGACAACATGACTATCCTGTAATACAGAATATAGGAAGAAAAAAAAGCATCAAAAAGACAAAAGATAATTGACCATTACATTTATAAAGGTGATTATAGCATCTATAAAAACACCATGCACACGAAAATCATAATAAATCACTGTATCCCAAACCTATGCATCCTTTCTAAACAGCAGAGAACAGGACTGTAGAATACGGCATTCTGTCATGGATTGGCAAAGCGATTAATAGAGAGTGAAATTGGAGAAGAATGTGTGGACGTTTACAGCTTTTATCTTTAAAACAAACAGAGAATTCCTAAGGACTGCTGCAGGAATTAGGCAATTAAACAATGATCCACTGGGGAGGGTTGCAACTGTTACCATGGTAAATTGGAAAGCTATTCTAGACAAACTCTGGATGGGCTGAGAGCAGGCTTCAAGTGCCCTTTGTATGGAATCATTAGCATATGGTGGTGTTATTTAAAATGAAGCGGTCAGTATACATACAACATGCGACTATTATCACTACACAGTCTCTTTTAAATGACTGAACGGCCTGAATTTGATCTTGTGCATATATTTCTGTAAATAATGATTCACTTAAATCACACTAGATAAAAAAAGTAGATACTGAAATGGGGAATGGGGATCTGGTATTAAACATCCCATGTCTGATGGATTTGCTGATGCATGCAGCCCTACCATCAAATAAAACATGACACAAAAGACACGGGGACATTTACTAAAGGCGATTTTTTATAAATCATCGTTTTTGCCATTTTTTGGGGGGAACTTTAAACTAGCTGCATTTACCCAAAAAAAAATAGCTGAAAAATCCCCGTAAAATCTTTTTAAAATAAGCATTTACAAATATTTAAAAAATGGCCTGCACTGCATGCTATTAACCCTTATCATGCTGCTGCATATAGTACTAGAAAGCACAGCATGCCCATGTATTATTGCCTTTTAGTACCATAAGCGGCAGCATACCAAGGGTTAATGGCATGCTGCTGCATACATACTGTAGAGTGCCCCGATTACACCTAAACTATATACATAGTGACCCAATTCCTATAAAATTATATAGTGTCCCAAGTCCTATAAATATATTCATTGTTATTATTATTATTATTATTATTTAAAAATTGTAACTAATGGTATTCTTTTTTATCATGTATGTCCCGCTTGGCAAAATAAGTGAAATGTGTTCAGGATATGTATGATTAAATTATAATTTTCATTTCTTTACACATCAAAAATAATAATGATAATAAAAATATGTTCATACTCACAGTTATGAAGACTTCAGCAGGTGTCCTCGGTGCTGCAGTCCTTCTGTATCTTCCAGCGACGGATGCTCCTTCTTCTGTGTCCCGGCGGCTAATGACTCATGTCATTGCTGCACACATATTTATAACCTCTGACAGGGAGTCATATGTCAAAATGATCATATATATTATACAAAAATGACCACGTCATGGTGACAATATAAAAAACTGCAGTGAATATCCCACCGCAATTTTTAAATCAATAAGAGACAAAATAACTTCTTGCTTTGGATCAAAGGAACCAGAATAACCATTTGTGATATAAAGGTTGGTGGTTTCCTATCTACTATTCAGTTCTAAAATTCCCCTAGTTGTTGAGTGCGCAGCATACTTCTAGATCTCCCTTTTGTTGCATTTGTGTTACATGCTGTGTCATGGCGAACCTGGCACGCGTGTAATTGTTTGTTTTCTCCCTGGCTGCTGTGCTCAGTTCTCACCTGCTCTGCATTAGCATGGCATGGGTAAGATTCTTTTGTAGATGTTACCTATAATTTGAAACAGCAACTACTATTCTGTGTAACACTAACTATAATGCATGTCTGGGACTAGTAGATGAAAGGTAGGACTGGTTTTCAGAGATGGTAGGTTGGAGATCTAGTTCTATTCAAAATACATACAACACAGGCAAGGAATTACGTCTCAATCGTCCAACACAGCACTCAATACTGAGAATAGGGAGAAACCTTAGTAAATCTCCCACTTCAAAATGTACAAATGTCTCAAAATGGATCTCTATATATATGTGCCACGTCTTGTTTAAAACATCGTAGGATAGGTTAAGCTCAGTTTTGATGATCAGAAGGAAGGTGCTGTCCAGGGTTCCTTTAGTTCGATAGTTCACAGGTTCTGAAGAGATGTACTCCCAAATGCAAACTTCCAGCTTTTTATTGCAAGTGTAAAGATGATAGATGAATGGAGCGATCACTGTTTTCATCTGCAGCGTGCACAATCCCTGGCGGCGTCTGGTTCCCGGTCTAATGCCTCCAAGCCTCGTTCTCTTTTCCGTTCAAGTTGCGTTCCAGTGTCCCGCAAAGGATATGTGAAAAGAGGGGGACAAAACCGTCCAGGCGCCAATAGTGTAAACCTTTTTATTAATGAGGTACAAATTCAAAAGTAAGTTCTACTCACAAGAGTTAAAGACATAGAATGTCAAAAAGCCCATTTGAGTATAAAGTCTCACTCAGGACATGTCCACTGGTTAGCGGCAGGGTCCAGAATGTGTATAAAAACACAGTAGCAGAGTATCAACCGGTTTTGAATTTGTACCTCTGATCATCAAAACTGCGAGCTTAACCTATCCCACGATGTTTTAAACAAGATGTGGCACATATATATAGAGATCCGTTTTAAAACATTTGTACTATTCAAAATACGGACCAGGGTTTGAATATGGCCCATTATTTAGATTTAAATTAGCCGGGGAGGGCGGGGTGGAAAAGTCTGTGTGTAGTTTCCTTCTTAGGAAGAAAAATTACGCACGGTTAGATAAGGTAGCCCTATGGCACATAAGTGCCATAAGGTACCTAAAAATGGGGACGGGGGAGGGGACTGTAGAAGTAGGTGCGGATACATGTGTAAACGGCTGTCAAAAAATCCAGGAGGATAAGAAGGGAGGTTACTGTGCCCAGATCGAAGAGGGTCCAGAATGGAGTTGTCATAACATAGCAGATTAGACAGTTGTAAACAAGCCGTTCATGCAGCTTGGAGGCAAAAGGGAGAAGGGAGATAGTTGGAGGCTGAGGTGGTGTCAAGGTTAGGTTTTTTAAGGATGGTTGAGACAAGAGCATGGGGGAAGGGAAGGGAAGTAGCCAGAGGAGAGGGATAAGTTGAAGAGGAGAACAAGATGAGAGCAAGAGGAGATAGGGAGAGACCAGATAAGATTAGCGGGGATAGGATCAAGTGGAAACATTGACAGAGGGGAAGATAAAAGAAGGGAGTGGACTTCTTCATCTATGGTTGGGATAAAGGTAGACATAGGTGGGTAGCTGGGGAGAAGATGAGAGGGTGGAGATAGAGGTGGAGGAGAGTAGATGGAGCTCCTGATGAGTCAATCTTGAAAGTGAAGAAGGTGGCAAAGTCAGAGGCAGAAATGGAGAGAGGGAGGAGAGGAGGCTGGGAGAGAGAAGAGAGTTGAAGGTGGCAAAGAGGTGGTGGGGGTTAGAGGTATAGGATGAGGGACTTAAAAAAGGATTGCTTGGCAAGGACAAGGGTGGCATTAACAGAGAAGAGGATGAACTTGAAGTGGAGAAAGTCTCGAGGGAATGGGACTTCCTCCAGAGCCGCTTCGCAGTATGGGAGCATTTATTAGGAACTAAGTGAATGGGGAGTGCCAGAGTTGGGGGTTGGTGTGATGAAGGGAGACAGAGGAGGGAGGGCAGGCAGTGTCAAGGGCGGAGGAGAGGTCAAAGTATGGCTGTGTTTGTTTCTCAATAGTGGCCTGACAATTCATTCAGATGCATTCAACCCTTGTATCTAGGGATTGGATATATAGATAACGAAATAGAATAAATTAACAAACTGAGGAATTAATGAATAAATACATAAATAACCAACTTTTGTATCATATTATTAATTTTAGATTCAAATATGTTCAAATAAACAATTTATTAGAATAAAAAAACTGATTGACTTCATCTACAGTAGGTGTTATGGTTATGTGAGGAAGCATTATTGCATTATCATCAGATGCTTAATTTATAATACAATAAACAGAAACTCCATATATAGTTTCCCTTTTCAAGGACTACTATGAGATGTAGTCTACACTTGACTTTTGATAATCTCAGTTGTTTATCATTTTTTTTTTACATGTTTTTGTTTTGTATTTGTGTAACTGGGTAGACAATAATGTGCTACGTCTTATGTAAATTCCTG
>WWET01001784.1:78178-91119 GCA_011038615.1 Limnodynastes dumerilii | reverse complement strand
TCATGACGCTCGGGCGACCGGAAGCTGTCATACTGGGCATGCGCGTTGCGAATTTTTTGCCGAATTTTCGCATACGCTCGTCGTACGCTCGCTTGCAGTCGTTGCTCTGGATCAGGCCCAAAGTGAGGTAAATAATATAAACAAATAAGCACCAAGGTGCTATTTGGCTGCACTCCAAAGACACAATCAATGGATATAATAAGCAAGGTTCCAGAACAAGAGGCACAAGGATGAACACATAGCCTGTTGTATGATGCATTAAATGCAGAGCGTGAGATTCATTTGAACAGAAGCGATGAATATCATGATATTTACAGTGATTACTTTTGGTGACATGCTTTGAAGTCCGCTTGACATTTATTTGACTCATGTCATCCTTGTGCCTCTTGTTCTGAAACCTTGCTTATTATATCCATTGATTGTATTTTTGGAGTGCAGCCAAATAGCACCTTGGTGCTTATTTGTTTATATTATTTACCTCACTTTGGCTGGAACCCAACCATTGGTTGTTTGCAAACATTTATTGTAGGTGCATTCTTTTTTATTTATATTCTCTCTCTCTCTCTCTCTCTCTCTCTCTCTCACAAAAAATTCCAGGTAGAGATAAAACTGATAGGAACAAACCTATAATGAATCCCAATTAAACTATTAAACTCATGACATTAAAACAAACAGTTTTTAGGTGAAAGTGTACAGCTCGGCTAAACCATTTTTCAAAGTAAGGGGTGCTAACTAATTTTATAAATTTTGCATGCAGGGAAAATACATTAATTTTAGAGTTGAGCAAAGAAACTTCACCTCCTAATTTTATTTCTGGTTTTACAATTTAAAGCTGCTTCCCCTTGCAATTCAACATGGTATTGCTCAGGTCTACACTTGTGCAACTCTGAATCAGCCCCTTCAGCTAAAAGTATTTTGTATTATCAGGACAATCATCCAATTATTAAGTGATCAGACAGATTATCGCTGTAATGTGCAGGCATGGTGGATTTGATAAATATTGATACCACTGTCCTGAAACGCTGGATTATATTATCATTTAGAATTCATGACTGATATCGGACCTAAGCTAGTGATATTATATGGTGCATGAAGTTGTTTTGGCTGTTGCTACAGCAACAAGCCTCGCACAACAATTATTGTTCACAGCAGCAAGTAGTGTGTAGAATCGATATTGTCCTGTTTATAAGATACATCCTGCTTTGAACAAAAATATTTCTAGTCAGGACTGTTTCTAGTTGTTTCTATCATGGAGTGCCCCTCAAGATGTTTTAAGGGTGGATACTTTCCTGATCCTTCCTTTATTGTAATTATCAGGCAATCAACTGTTCTGTCCTTGTGTTCTGGCATTGCTGTAATTAGCAGGTTCTGAGCAACATAGTTAATGTGTGAAATAAACAACAATATAATTTTTTCCCCCGTTTATTTTGGTTATTACTTACTGTATTATACCTGCAGGTCTGCCAGCAGTACTAGAATTATTGTGTGCTTTGTACATAGTAGGCACAACACAGTAAGTAATATGAACTAGATAAAAAGTTTAGTTTTTTTGTTTTTGTTAAGCATTAACTATTTTGTTTAGGACCTGCCAGCTGTACTGCATACCTCCCAACATGAGCAAAATAGAAAATAGGACAAATAAGCCCTGCCCTGTTCCCACCCAGCCCCCACCTAAACTCCACCCATTTCATCATAAACTCTGCCCCTTTTGGGTGGCCATAGGGAAAAATCAACATAGTTGAAAGAATAAAGTAAATCATAATGTGGACATAATGAATATGTCAACATTTACACAGGGATGCTTACTCTTTAAAGCTTCCCTCTGGGAGAACCTGGAGGAAGCCATACATTTCTGCAAGGGGACGTGACTTATAGATGTGATTTATGCAAATCACGGCATTAAGCCCCTGTCAATCACTCTTGAATCTCTAGTGCCATCATCAAGCCCTGCCCATTCCTAGTATTTCTAGGGATTACAATAGTTATTGATTGCTGGTGGGGTTTATGGGAGCGTTGCCCACTCTCCTGAGATACCGGGAGAACTGGCCACCATTTTGGTGTAGACAGTATAAGCGTTGACATATTCTGTGTCGGGAAAATGACTACATCCCCTAGATATGTGCTTAAAATGAGGTGCTTTCTTAAGTGTTAATATTGGGTTAATAATGGATTAAGAGGTGTTAAATAATAAAATGAGAAAACAAAAAGTTTTCAACAGAAGTGTTTATAAATATAGTGCTGAGTGTCAGTCTCTGGCATTGCTGCCAGGGAGGATCAGCTACACAGTGGCTTGTGTACTAGTTCTACTGAACACACACCCACTCAGCCAATCCCCTTCTTACTTTAATTGCTTAGTCAATCAGCTGCCAGGGGCATTATATCCCTTGGGGGCTCGCCAATACTTACCTAGCTCTGTAGCAGCAGGTATCGGCGGTATCCTACCGCCAATAATTGCTGCTCAGTAGCAGGCCAATGTGCAGGGAAGAGCTTCCTTGTGCACTGACCCGCTGTTAAAGCAGGTCCGCCCCTATGTGCCATTACATCACATGGCGGGGCCACGCAGCTATGTCCCAGGCCCCTCATTTTCTGGCAGCGGCCCTGCCACTTCCTTGACTTCTGCTCCCTGCTTCTCTGCCCCTATAGGAAATCACCAAGATTGAAACAAATGTAATGCTCTTTGGTTACAGTCTTGCACCATGTAATCACTGAGGTGTATCATGTTGTCCTTCATTTTATTATATACCAATAAAGTTTAACATAAATGTTTTAATTTGTAACATTAATTAATTAATTACTTATTTTCACAAAACAGCAATATATTGCAAAATATACAGTTGAGAGGGGGCACATTGTTACTCTTCTCTCAGGCAGCCATATTGTCTAGAAGTTGAACAGTTTCTAGTGTGTGGCTAATTTAAGAATAAATATTTTAGAAAACATGCTATACAATGTGTTTCAATGAAACTTTATTGGGAAGGGATGGAATTTAACAAATCATCCTCAAACATAATATAAACTTAATTTAAAGTCTATTCTATTTCACTTGATGCAGGTTGGGCTTAAAATATATTAGGGGTTGGGGTTTATATCGTAGTTTTACTTTTTTGTGTTTTGGTAAGTAACCATTTGCAAATATATGCAATACTTTTAGCTGCAAGGTGTACAAAACGATATATGATGTCTTTAAAACGATCTTGATAATGGAAGCTATTGTCTTTTTAAACAGCAGAAATTTATCATTGTCAATTAACACATCAGTTTAGAATACAAAGGGCAGTGTTTAATGGTAAGTATGTGCCAGGGTGATAAGGAAGCTCTATGAAATCATGGGGACTAACAGCAAGTTATCTCTGTAGGGGAGCAAAACAGGCAGACTATCGCTCAGTTTGCTTAGTGATAAAACTGGAGCATGTTCAGCTTTGATTGCAGATACTAGGCACAATTTTCCAGAACATAATTTCATTCAATATTTAAGTAAGAAATATTGTGTGTGTGTGTGTGTATGTATGTATGTATGTATGTATGTATGTGTGTGTATATATATATATATATATACACACACACACACACACACACACACACACACACACACACACACACAACTGTCCTGTGCCAAATGTGGTTAGTATGAAGACAGTGGGAGTTGTTGCAAGGTGTCAATAAAGTCCTCATTTAGACATACAAGACATATATGAGAGACAATAAGGGAAAAAAATTCATTGAATCTATGGTGTAGTATTTCTAAACAATAAATGGATATTACACCCTCGTGAAGCGTGGGTTATTTGAACAATGTGTGTAAGTTTCTGCTTTCAAATAATACATCTAATGGTTCCCATGTGCATCATACATAGGCCAAATGATCAACATACCACCGTTATAGTTTTGTATAAAAACAGTATTATACACAATAAAAAATCCTTGTATATAATTGCTTATCTGTGCCAATTCTCTTTAGGTGATTCACCCGCTGTGGAGGATTGGTTCTAGCCACTGTTGTGGCCAGTTCCTTTCTTTCAAGTCCTGCTGGTATATTATTATTATTATTGTGTTTATTGGTCTCTACAGTTTGAGAACATTTTTTGATGGATCCCTAACTCTAAATTCAACAGAGATAATATAAATCAATTTGATTGCTTTGTGGCATAACTTTGTTTTGTATTTTTATCTTATTAGAGTACTCTCATTAGCATGCAAGTTTTGTTTGAATAAGTGTATATACAAATTATTGTCTATTTTAATATTATTATTGTGAATTAAAATTTTATATTTTTACTCAGAGTGCTACCAATTTTTTCTTGTTTTTTCTTTGGATTTAAGTCAACCCAGGCTAGCAGCCAAGTGAACTATAGAAATATTTTATTTGGTGATTTATCTTTTGTCTTCAGTTAATACTTTGTGCTGAAATGCAAACTATTTAGTTTGGTCATTTTTACATAACAATTTGGTATATTATTAGGATGGAGGCTCTTTCAGCAATTCACTATTGTTTCCGCAATAAGATCAGTATTAATGGTACCAATGTGTTTCGTCCTGTAGCCGTGTTGGCAGCTGAGACCTCTTCAGAGGAAAAATACAAAGTGATGGTGTGGGTTCAGTAACTTTATACCTTCTCGGTGTAATTTGAGTGACAGTTTTTACAGAAGGGGGCTGGTGCTGTAACATCCTGAATAAGGGCCGGATCCAGACCCCTGCATGCAAAATTGAGTAATACTAATTTTCTGCAACCACATTTAACTTTGGAGTAATGGCCTGTTATTTTATCCTGGTTAGTAACATCAGGCCTTGAGAAAAAGTAAATTGCCTTTGGTCTTTGCTTCGTCTTTGCTTTGTTTGAATATAATCAAAAATGTTATGTGTTTTTTTTTCTGTGTTGTGTATAATGGTAGCAATCAAAAAATCAGCAATGCTGATAGGGTGTTAATATTGAAATATATCTGCAGCCAACAGCTATATAACTGACATAGTACCACTTTAAAATGCTGATATTAAAAACTACCCTATAGTAATAAATTCCTTACCTTGTCCTTGGTAATGGCTCTATACTTGTTCTGTCCCTGCTGCTTGCAACTCTCTCCTCCTCTCCTGTGCTTCCCCACTACTCTTCCCCTTGGCTTTCCTATTGTCCATCCCATCCTATCCCTCCTGTCCTACTCCATTCTGTCCTTTCCGCTCCTCCATTCTCTCGCTTTGTCTGTCTTCTTCCATTGCTAGAGCTGCATCATTCAGACTTAATAAGTGTGCTAATTGGTAATAAGAGTTAGGTTTTTTTAATACATAGTAAGTGTCAGAATTACAATATTCTATCTGATGGATGCTGAGTTATTGACCCTGTCAGACAGAGGAATGTCAATCGGTAAAACTTGTTGGTGTTATAGCAGGTTAACTGATGGCTTTCAGACCCTCAAAGAATGCCTTGAGAAAGCTCCTTCTCGAGCGAAACGCGTGTCGGCGTTTTCTTGAGGGAATTGCTAGTTGGCAGTGTTTAACTTATTACTCTTCTATTAGACCCTTTACTAATACTCTATACCACCCTGCCGTTATTTGACAGGCAGCAGGTGGATTTTTTACTGCAGCATTACTTAATTACAACAATTTCTCTTTTTCTTACCACCACGTGGCTACTCTATGTGATCTATCTTGTATGAGTTTATTTTGTCCATATGGACCATTATTACCCATTTAATTTTATTTAGCTATGAATCTTTGTAGCACACATTAATATGATATTGGTTTAGGACTCTCCACAGATGGGGTTAGCCATCAGCTAACAACAGCCTGATACTTAATTATTTATGCTAGTGGTATAGCTATATCTTTTGTGAGGGTTTCTCTGAGATACTTGAATCACATAATTGAGAATCTGCCTCTACCCTATATATTCCCTCATTTTGTTTTTTAATCACTTATTTTGTCTCGTCTATCACTATATACCATTTTATTAATTATTTCGCTGGCATCAGTTGCCAACGTGTGCTATTTTCTTTGTGACTATTGACTCCCTAACCAGTGACAATATTCAATAAACAAACAGTAAAATAAAGACATGTTTCTTCTTTTTAATTTAAAATAATTAAATTGTGTATTTTAATTAAATTTGTTACTGTTTGTCCAAAGGGGCGTGTGTGCACCCAAATCAATAGTCCCCTTTCCTGTTTTCTCTTTATGCTTATTATTGGGGGAAGGTAGCACCAGAGGATGTGATTAATAGGTATGAACCAGTGATAACAATTTAATCTTCCTCTAGCCTCTTTTTAATAACTAATAACTTTACTGGGTAGTGGCAATAGTCACTTTATTTATTAGTGTGGCATCTAATCTTTAACCTGACCCTCAAAGTTGCAACACACACCCAGGCCGGAAGTAAAATATTTTTAATGTAGGTTGGGCAGCCCTTGTGAGAGGGGCACATTTGTCTGTTCCACTTATGTCCTCAGTGCAATTCTATACAAATGTTATTATGGAAGGTTTGCCTTTTTTATTGCTTGTAGTAGAACCTTGGTGTATCTGGATGTAAATTACTCAACTCTTTTCAAAAAGAAATGGATCTAAAAAATTGAGACTGGACAATTATTTTATCCTAGAATCATGACATGTTTCTTCCTCTGATTTCCTTGAGGAAATCTCAAGTATATAGAAAACAAATATTATATTTCCCAAGTGCAAAATTATTGTTTTATATTTGACAAATAAGACTTCAGTGTTTGTTGTAACATCTCATAAAATATAAACAGAAACTTCATGCTAATAAAGACCGGTGTCCTCTACGCAACAACATTTTTGTCAGTTGTAAAACATTTTTCCATAAGCATTACCTTAAAAAGAAATTGATTGTCAGCATTGTGTGTTAATATGTCTGAATGGGGTGTGTTCACATAATTTCCTAGCAGAATATTCTCACTTCCCCTTCTACTATTTATAGCATTGACTTCATACAAATGATTGAAACGCACAATGAGAAATCTCAATCATACAATAAATCAACCAGTTTTGTAGCAACCCATAAATTTAGCATATGTGTTGATTGATGTTAACCTACAAACAAATTTCAGCAATACACATTGGCTAACCCAAAACTCAAAAACATGTCCATGAATACTTAGTTGCTCATAGTGTTTTGTTTTGTTTTTGATAGTTAAACAATTCTGTTTAAAAACTTTTAAATACAGATTATGCATCGAATGTTCATGTGAACAAGGAACACCAATGGGCATTCTGGTGGGCAAAAGAGGGGGAAAAAAAAGAATAAAAGGTAAATAAAGAGTTAAACTTACCTGTCCGGCACGCCGCGTCTTCTCACTGAAGTTAAAGTCCCGGTGTATGCGCACTGTGGCAAGCTTTTGGGACTTAACATTTTTTAAGTCCCAGAAGTTTGCTACTGCGCATGCGCCGGGACTTCATCTACGAGTGGGACCGAGTGGAGGGTTAAGTATTAGTAAATGTGGGGGTGAATTATCCAGGCTGGCTGCAAGGCGCAGTTAGCCTGGATTACTTAAACAGCGCTCTCTGCGCTGAATTTAGTAAATGGACCCCATAGGCAATATATGTACCTAAATGGTATGATGATTGCACAAATGACCTACTATGCATCCAAGCCAGAGCTTCTTAAGTGTGAATCCGGTCCAAGGTGACTAAGAAAGGAGGAAGCAGAAAACTGACGCCATTAATGGCTCTTTGTGCGTCTCAGTGTTCTAGACATGTAATATCTCAATAATACAAATATATTTAGAGAATAACTGTAAATATAATTCCAGCACCTCGTATGAGATTGTAAATATCAATTGTAATGGCTACAAAAAATATATAATTCCCAGGTATATCCAGCAGCAGCCCTGGGAATAACCACCAGTCCCCTTTAGAAAACAAACTTCCCCACACTCATTATCCCGGCACGTTAAAAATCCTGGGGCCAAAAATTCCCGACAATTTAAAATACCTACACTGACAAAAAATCTGTAAAAATCCCAGTACTGTGAGGGGTCAGGCTGGGGGTTGTGTATGTGAGGGGTTAGGCTGGGGGCTGTGTATGTGAGGGGTCAGGCTGGGGTTGACAGTTTTTTCGGCATGCTGATGGTTGTAGTACTACAAGCATCAGCATGCCCTGCCGGCGCCACATTGTTGGTCAGTGAAGTCGGGTGTTGCATTGCAGTATTTTTTACATGCCGGGATATTTACTGGCCGGGATTGTCAGTGTAGGTAATTTTTACGTGCCGGGATTGTCAGTGTAGGTCATTGTTACGTGCCGGGATTTTTACTGGCCGGGATTGTCAGTGTAGGTCATTTTTACGTGCCGGGATTTTTACTGGCTGGGATTGTCAGTGTAGGTATTTTAGTCATGTAGGTATTTTAAATTGTCGGGAATTTTTGGCGCCGGGGTTATGAACATGCCGGGATAATGAGTGTGGGGAAACTGGTGGAGGTATTTTCGGCGCCGGGAATTTAAGTGCCGAGAATATGATTACCACCGGATCAATCATCAGGCCCCTTTGTACTAATACTAATTATGATTACAACAGTTCCGGCATTACTGTCTGAGTAATCATCCAAAGAAGTGTACAATAGATATTTATAATTTACTTCAAGAGGATACACAGATAAATTATAAGACAGCTTATTGCCAAAATAATAAGAATTAAAAATTTCAATCCACACCGGTTCCTTGTTGCTAGAATGACTATGTAGTCCAGTAGCAGTGGAAAATTTAATCTGGTATTACTAAATCACTCTGTCCCAATTTGGTTGTTAATTAACCTGAAGTGATATAAATAGACAAGTTCAACAGTGTCTGCATAAGATTACTGCTAATTTTGCCTTATTCAAATTTAAGAAGGAGCTTGAAATGAAGAGCGGAAACTTACTCCTGGGCAAAACCATGTTGATTGCAGGGGGAGTAAAGTTAATTGTATTCTTTGCATGCAGGGATATATCTTTGAATTGCTTACTGAACACAGATACTGACCAGCTTTACTATCACTGTTATTTAGATTTGGGTCGGGAAACATTACCTCTCAAATCTAATGCTGTTTGCAAAAGATGAAATATGACTTCCCTGCAATCAACATGGTTTAGACCAGGAGTAACTTTCCTCTCTTGATTTAAAGCTCCTTCTTAAGTCTGAATCAGGTCCATTGTGGCTATATGATATTCTTCAATGGGATGTGCAATAGTAGTGATTCTTCATATATTTCAAAACTTGAGATATGACTGACAATGTTGAGCAACTGTATTAAATTAGAACTCACAGTGTAAATAGCTGTAAATAATCAGTCCTTGTGCCGGTTGCTGTTACTTGTAGCAGACAGTCCACAAAAGGTCAGATCTCTCGTAATGCCGTCTGGTAATACCACCGGTCTGCAGCATGCACTTTCCAGTGGGAGTTCTTTGCTGTGCTCCGATGTCAATAGCCAATTCACTTGCTGTACTGGACAAATATTCTTATTTGGCAATAATCCAACTGAAGTTTTTAGGTTGCTGGATGGCATGTTTGTCTTACTTCCTCGCTATGCAACAATTTGGCATCACTATTTGTAGAAGACACTGCCTCTTGCTGGGCAAAAACATAACAATTCACTCAAGCGAGTGCTGTGAGCCTGTTGGTTCTTGAGACGCATTACAAGGTGATTCTTTGATGGTACTGCTGCCCCAAAACATCTCTCCCAGATGCATCTGGGTATCTCGAGTGCTTGCTGGTGCTGTGTAAAAAGCATCTTTGTTCCTATCCACTGGTGTTTACAGATGTTCCCTTCCCTAAAGGAACGACTTTAGAATTGACCTATACAGGTCTATGGATGAAATCACAATCTTAATCACAGGTCTAGATTCTTGATATTACAGCTACTTAATTCTACAGGATAGTCTTTATAGACTCAAGGTTAAAGGAGTGTTGTTCTCATTCTTTGATCAGAAGATTTTGTATTCTAAATGTCCCTGTCCTTCTCCTCTGCTAAACTTGTGGACTGTCTATTTCCCATGGTATTATATTCTGTTTTGTGTCTCCTTAGACCTGTCCTCTCCCTGAGATCATCTGGGGTTGTCAGGCCTAGTAGCTCTCGCTCTCCGCCTTCTCTCTTCTTTTCTTTCTTCTTCCCCCTTTACCACCATTTTTTTCTCTTTTACTCCCCCCCCTACTCTTTATTTGTTTGTGATGTAGAATGGAAAACCTTAATACATACCATTACTTTTACTGTAACATGTACTGCATTTTTTTAATGTCTGTCAATGTTTCTACATGTTTGCCTATTGGTTTTCAATAAAAAAAAAAAAGAAGTTAACAATTATCATTGTAATATTGTTTCTCCAGATGACACCAATTTGAAACATTAATTTTGCCATTTTGCTCTACAAACTGTAATAAATATTCCCTTGTTCTATTGTTTTAGCTCAGATGGATAATAATTCAGTACAAGGTTACTTTATGTGGGATTATATGACAACAACAAAAATCAGACAAACCACATATTAGTGACCTTATGAAGGTGCATTAAAATTATATTTCCATTTGATATTTCAGGACTAGATGCTTCTACAACTGTACAGACAATTCAAGAATCCAGCAATGCTGCTATTTCTCAAACATTTCCAACAGCTGCTGCTGCTGCTACAACAGCTACAATAGCTACAACTGCAACTTCTCCAGCTCCAACTACTGCTACTATTGCAATTAGTACAGCTATCAATGGAACTAAAACTACCCACACAGCAACTGGTTCAATTACTAATACTGTCCCAACAACAAACACACCAACAAATAGAGCATCCTCAACTCTGCAAACCACTAAGGCTGTTACTGTAGTCAGCACTCCACAACAAGGTCCGCAAACAGCAGCAGCAACTACAACAAAGGCAAACACCCCTGGGCATGGGACAATAACTCAACCTAGTATTACCAAAGGTGTAACAACTTTTTTCACAAAGACTGACCAGTCTACTACCCAAACAACAAATGTAACTGGTCCTGGTGACAAACAAAGTACAGTAGGTATGCATTATTCTATTCTGCTTTATTAAACATTTTTCAGGTTATGTTTTTAAGTGTATATAAGAGTAAATTACATGCAAATATATTCATATACAAATCAAAGTGGAAGTCATGGAGAATATAATTTTATTCAAACAATATCATTTTATATTCCTAATTTTTATGTTCTTTGCATATTTGGCATAGAAATAAAGATTTTTTGAATATAAACGTACTTACAAACCCTCGTTACTAACACTGAGGTTATGTAGTAATGCACATCTTTGTTTTCTTACAGCATTACTGCCACATACAGTGGCAACTGTAACAACTTTGCCCACAAGTGGAACTTCACAACAAAGCAAAGCAACGGATGCTGCAAAAACCACACACATAGATACATCCGCCTCAACATCAACACTGCCGCTGCATCCAAGAACAATACCTTCAACAACCACAAGCAAGAATCCAGCAGATCCTTTTAACTATAACTTGACCCCCACAGCCCTTACAGCCAAGACTAAATCATCTGATTTTTTGGGAGTATATAACTACACAGATCGTATTTCAGTAAGTAGATTATGAAATATAATTTATTTAAAAAAGGGAAAAAGAGGGGTATATAATCCTAAGGGCTTCTCATTAACATTGGTGGTGGTCTTTATATACACTGCAAATTGCCAGGATTCTCCTACTGCAGATACTTGCTCTGGTGTATACCTAAAAGTGAAAATAGAATTAATCTTGCAAGTTAGGTAGAACTCAGACACCAGAAGTAAGCAGCACTAATCTTTCCCGTAGTAATGAGCTCAACCTCACATATGGGCAGAAAAAAGACAGACCATAGTGCAATAAAATGGAAAACATATTTTACTAAGAATAGTTCAAATAGCATGCGTGCCAAAGGCTAACAAAAAAAAGCATATTATGTGGGTCAGTGTTTTTGATCCCTGAGGAAGTCACTATGGGCTTAAAGGCCCTGACGACATGCGTTGGATTATAAATTGGACATTGCATGAGACTGACTTGGTGGATGAATGGACAGGATGTGGGTAACGGGAGCCACGGTATCTACAAGCTGTCGTGCAGATAAGCCTTTTCTTGTGATATGCTTTTATTGTTATCCTTTGGCACACATGCCATTTTAACTATTCTTAATGAAGTACGTTTTAAATTTTATTGCACGATGGTCCATATTTTTGTCTCCTCATGTGAAAGATTGAGCAGCACCATTACTAAAGGCAATATTCTCTGTGGTAAATCCTGGGCCGGATTGAGGATCATGTGGGCCCGGGGCTGAAAATTGTCAAGGGCCCATACTATTTAGTATGCTTTGGAGGAGGATATCAGTTCCTGACATTCATCAATAAGCTTTATCTGGTGCAGACCCTGTTCCATTATTTCTATTATTATTATTTTGACACATATTAGGTATGTTTACACCAACAGACATCCCAGGGACCTGCAGCTCCAACAAGATATCAGTTAGATAAGCTTACATACTTTCTTATCAATTGCCCTAAATGTGTAAGTTTATGGTTTTTGTGCTTGATTCACCTTTTCCCTGCTTATATATTAACAAACCAAACCATTAAAACCACTGACAAGTGATAGAGATTGAGCGGGAGAGAGACAGAGAGAGAGAGAGAGAGATAGATATCTTAAATGGTGGTTGCTCAAAGTTGCAGACTAAAGAAAATGAATTGTATAATGTAGATACTACTAAAAACATAAATTTCTTTTCAGATCAAATGCCAAAGTAAGGCCGAAAATAGTGGACAGTTTGTGAAGATTAATATGAAGGCCTCTAAAATTTGCGTAAGTATTATAGCACAATTCTTAAGATAAGGATCTTGATTTGGTAGTCAAACTTTCTTGTTTTCCTAAACATTTTCAGTACTTTACATTCACCATTTTCAAATTAATTTCATTTATAAAACTGATTAAGATGATTTGTGGGCTTGTCAAAATTAATATACCTAAA
>WWET01001784.1:57484-72563 GCA_011038615.1 Limnodynastes dumerilii | reverse complement strand
GAGCATCTATTACAGCTTTGCATTTGACAACAGGAAGCACAGTTTGCACTATGACAGTTGAATATTCTCATGCTTAATGATAATAATGTGCAACAACTTGCAGTGATAATTTTTGTTCACACACTAAAGCATGCTTTGTGCATTATACCTTTCCATATAACAAAACCTTTTACTTTTCAGGATAACAACTCATTGTTTTCATTTGATAACATAAAAGACAATGATGAAGATTTGGTGAGCATTCCTCTTATAAGTGCCATTGTATCCCTTGCGGTGGTTCTACTGATCATTGCTGCAGTTTATGGTTGTTGGCACCAGAGGCAAACCTGGAAGAGAGAGCAGGTAATCCAGACTTTACAAGCATTAAATAGCGCACTCACATGTAGAAATTCTGAAAAATAGGCTTAAACTTTTTTTTTTTGTTGTTCGAGGGCACACAAAGGCTGTATATAAGCACCTTTCTAAAATAGAACATTTTTTGTTTTCAGTTAAATTCTAATCAAATTCCTTTTGTATGAAGGACCCAATGGTTGAATTTACCATTAAAAAAGTTACATAAGGTACATAATTCTAATTCACAAAAAAGCTTAAAACCGAGCATAATTTGAAAATGAATTTTCTATTTCTACATCCCCCAAGTGACAACACAAAACAGATTATGTGGTGTACCAGAATTAAAGGTCTGTTCATGCCTAACAATGCATAAAATAGACTGCTTTATTGGAGTTGTTTACATTTAAGATTTTTTTGTTCATTTATTTTCGTTATTATTGTCTCCAAATATGACTTCCTATGTTTCTATTTTTATTTAGAGACTTACTGAAGAGCTTCAGACCATGGAAAATGGTTATCATGATAATCCAACCCTGGAAGTCATGGAGACCTCTCCAGAGATGCAGGAGAAGAAGGGTGGTCCTAATGGAGAGCTTGGGGACAGCTGGATTGTTCCACTCGATAACTTAACAAGAGAAGATCTAGATGAAGAGGACACCCATTTATAAAGCAAGTGAAAAACAATAAGAGACTGGAAATTCCAGCTTTATAAAGTGCATTTAATAGCTGGTCAACAAAACCAGCCAAACATTGTTCAACTTACTCAATTGCCAGACCTCCGGCTATGTCCCATGCATAACCAAAGCTCTCCCGAGAAGTGAAACATTCATTTTTGTGTAATTGTATATAAACAAACCTGATACATAAAACTTGTTACATTTGGTTACTGGAAACAAGGGATATTTAACTCCAAATGCACTGCTGACAGCAGAATTATACAGAGGTTTTGAAACTTTTATAGACAAGTTGTTGTATGATACAACATGGACTCAATGAAATAATTAGAACATTTTGCTTAACAATACTGGTTAAGAATATGTAATGATATACAACTAAGTACACACACACCAGCACTGTACAGTCATGGACAAACAAGTTAATTATACATGAGCACAACATGCACTTGGAAATGGTTGTAACATTTTCTTTACTACATTATCCAAGTTGATAACTGCCATTTTATTAAAAGGGTAATGTATAACTACTTAAATGAGAAGTTTCTCAATCAGTTGTTTAGTCAATTTCTACAATTTAAATGATTACTTAAAAAAAACCTACTGTAAATGTTCCAATTTTGGATATACAATACTATACAGTTTTGGACACGTTTTAAAGAAAGGTAATGTATGATATAGTTTGTCTTTTAAAGCAATAACCATTTTATAACATTCAGTTGGAAAAACATAAAGGCAACAATTAGCTTACTGCACTAATATCATAACATAGAAGATAAAAACCCCAAATCTAGAAATATTTTGTATTTTATTTAAAACATTAAAATATGTGATATGAAAATTATCTTAAGGACATCTGATCCTTAGAAAATATTAGATTTCCTATGTATTATAATAATGCTGTATATTGTGGCTACTGGGATGAATATTGCAAACTTAACAGGAACAAAATGAACTAGTTCCTTTGCATAAACTTAAAAAAAAATGAAAAAAAAAAAAATTCAAGCTTATTCCATAATAGGGTTAAAAATAAAATAAAAAAAGTGGACATTTTAGTTAGCCTCTTCACATTCCAGTAATTTACTTAAATGTTTGATCCTAGCCCGCCTTCTCATTACTTTGGAAATACTTTGAATGCCAACAGTTTCTGATTGCTGCACTAACTGCATCATAAAATATTTTTTGCTATTGTTTAAAAAAATATTAACTATATATTGCTAGTTCTAACTTTTAATATAACATTTTCATAATGTGGAAGAATACATTCTGAAGAAAGAAAAAAATTCAGCCATGACAGTCATTTTAACAAATCTTTTTATGCTTAGCATGCATTTAGATGTATTCATTCCTTGAAAACCAAAATTAAAAATAAAAACAAAAAAATTTAGCTAAAGTTCATTCAAACTACATGTCAGGTACATAAACCAATCTAATTGAAAGGTCTAAACCAGCAAAAAGTAGTAAAATAAAAATAACACAAAAATTGTTGTTGGTTATATTTTCCTTTCTCCTTTATGGTCCAAATGGCCTTCTGTCCGCTGTTCTCTGTTATTCAATGACAATGTTTTTTGGAGGGGGATCTTTTGTTGTTATTTCTCTGTTTATACATTGTATTGTACTTATTTGTGACTAAAGTCCTCAAGTGAACATTTTTTGCGGATTCTGGGAAAATATGAAGGTCTGTAGTAATGCATTAGACGTTAGCTTTGTGAACTGACCAATGCAGTCTTTTTTATTATTATTCAATTCCACTAAATTCTTCTTTAGCAATTGGTAAATCCGGAATATAAGTTTATGTAGATATATCATTAAAAATGTTTTAATTATGGATAATTTTTCATACACTAGGAGACATTGTTTGCATTTGGGCTTCAAAGCAATATTTGCATTAAAAAACCAGAATGGATAATGATGCCCTTAAACAAGAAAGAATGGCGCTTTACGTGAGCTGTGTGCATCAGCCAATGTATTTATTCACTTTTATTTAATTTCCTTTGTATTACTGCATATCAAACATCATCAAGTAAATTCTGCCATCTTTGTGAACATCATTCACTTCCGTTCAGACTTCCATTGCTGGATCACCTCTGGATCCAGCACAACATGTGTGCAAGAAAAGGCCACAATCCTCACTTGCACATCCTTCCTAGACTCAACCCTTACGCCTTAAAATTTTTAATCCATTCTCCTATAAATGGGCACCTCCCACTAATACTCACACCCATCCTGCCATCAGAGAGCCACATCACAAAAAAATTCTCAGAACGTATAGACACTTGAAGATGGTGGCACTTAGAACACAAAAAGCAGGCGTTTCCTAATCCAGAAAAGCAACCAATTTTCATAAGTATGGATCTGGATTTTACACATTAAAGACAAAGGCAGGTGATGTTGAAAATGTGCCCGCTAAAAAAAAAAAAATTCTCTGAGGTTAGAAAAAAAAAAAAAAGTGCCAACAGTATGGATCTTGCATTTCCATATATAAATATGTATAAAATGCAGGTTGTTATGAACTATATTGGTTGATTTAATTTTAGAATTTGAACAAACATTTAACAGTACCTCATTCCTTAAGGTAGAAAGTTGAGGATTGTATAAATAAATGTTTATAACGGTGGCTGGTCAGATCAAAATGTATCCAGAAACTTAATTTGCACTATTAACACAATCTATTTTTTTTTTATGCATTACAGTGTAATGATTACACAAGTGCATTAATATAAGTCTAAGAACACACAGAATACTCATTGCATTCTAACTGTACTTATTGAGTAAGGCATCACAAGAAACAGTTAATCACATTTTCAATTTTTTTTTTTTTTTTTAATATTGGCAAACTTACTATGCATACAAAGTTTTAAAATATATCACCTAGATACTTTTGTATTTTCATAGTCCTTATGTATGAATGATTTGAAAAACAGATTGTAAAATAGGTAAGAAATTTGTGTTTTTACAAAAATGTTGTATGATTATGGGAACAGGGGTCTGTTACACACTGGAATGACTTAACTGGACTTCTATATTTGTTTCTGACAAAATTATACTTTGACAGCTGTGTAAACAGTAATAAACTTTTGATCTACAGGGTTTGTTTTGTATTTTGTTAATTATGTAACACTAGCAGCGGTATCTGGCATTTCCTGGGTTTAAATCTTCAAGTTAGGTCATCAATGAGTTGGATGTAATGGTCAACATTTTTACAATAATTAACAGATTGGCTATACATTTTTGTTAACATCAATTAATGTCCTTCAAAATAAGTTTTGCCCCCTTTCAGACCAAACTCTGCCACAACTGACCTTATTTATCAATCCCTCCTAACTCAGGATGTTATGTCATTCAAATCCATCCAGTGGAAGGCACACGTGCGTGCAGACAAACAGACCAATGAATTTTATATATACTATCCAAACAGACAAACAAGCCCTGCTCTGCTTCCCTACGCTTTTATCAAACATTTAAAAGTAATTTTATTTCCATATAATGTTTTTAAGTAAATAAAGATAGCACACAACAAAAATATTACAATATATTTTAATAGAATATAAATATGCTACATATGCACCTATTATACTACTCCACAATAAGGCTTTACATTTCTTCTAAAAGTACTGACCCATATAATAGGGTTTATACAGCTGCCCATAATAAAAGTCTTAATATCTCATTCTTGGTCCTTCCAAGTCAATGGGGACGCCCAGTTGTAGTGAGCTGGTTCTGTTCATAGATGGCGCAAGCGAGTTCCCTATTAAAGCCTATGGGAGTGGCTGCAAACCTTCCAAGTCAATGGGGACGCCCAGTTGTAGTGAGCTGGTTCTGTTCATAGATGGCGCAAGCGAGTTCCCTATTAAAGCCTATGGGAGTGGCTGCAAACCTTCCAAGTCAATGGGGACGCCCAGTTGTAGTGAGCTGGTTCTGTTCATAGATGGCGCAAGCGAGTTCCCTATTAAAGCCTATGGGAGTGGCTGCAAACCTTCCAAGTCAATGGGGACGCCCAGTTGTAGTGAGCTGGTTCTGTTCATAGATGGCGCAAGCGAGTTCCCTATTAAAGCCTATGGGAGTGGCTGCAAACCTTCCAAGTCAATGGGGACGCCCAGTTGTAGTGAGCTGGTTCTGTTCATAGATGGCGCAAGCGAGTTCCCCATTAAAGCCTATGGGAGGAGCCGATTAACATGGAAGTCAATGGGGAGGCTTCGAAAGCGAAACGGGCGTGTCGGAGGAGGGGGTCGTGGGAAGGGCGAGGGCGGGAGCCGGTTCGGACACCCAATCGACGGAAGCAAAAGCAGGCGGGGCCGTCGGGTTGGCCCCCGGGGGGGCGGGAGGGCCCAAAACCTGTCTCCCCATTGGTTCCTATGGACTCCCATGCAATCCTATGGGCTGCCATGCCTTCCCATGCATTCCTATGGCAGCTCAGAAAAATACTTTTTTTTTTGACCTTGGAACACAAGTGTTCAAAGAAATGGGCATTTAGCAAACAAAATGAAAACCATTTAAACAATCTAGTCTTCAAATTTATAAGCAGAAATTAAACTGGTTATTACTACAAAAAAAAAGTGTAATGTAATATGGCGGAAAAAAAAGAAACTTGAAATAATCTGAAAATTATTTACATGGTTTTATTTTGCACACTTTTTCAAAACAAGCTGGAGGAAAAAAATGGTGGTTTATAAATTATGTTAAATGTACAATAACAAACATTTTGATAAAGCAGTGAAACATTGTACCAAAATACTACAGCATTTCTAAAAATAAAAAAAGATGAAGAAAATTTGAAGATCAAAAATAGTATGATTAATAGACAAAATGGCCGATCATACTGGAGCATGCCTTCTATTCAATAAGGATGAACACCTTTTAAACCAAAGGGAAGGGAAAGGATTGTATTTTAACAAGAGAAATGTGAAGCAAATTCTTGCAGTAGCACTTTATGACTTCACTGTTAATAATGAACAATAAACTTACTTTGCTTCTAGGATATGTAAAAATCTGAAACTGCACAGGATGTATTCAGCCACAATTACAAGACCCATATGTGAATAGGTTTTACCACCTTTTGTTAGGTTACAAAACCTAGTTTTAGGTTTTTTTTTCTCTATATGCATTGACATTAAAAAGGTAATTAACGACTAGTGTATTGTTAACCATAGGAGCTGGTGACCCTAACAGTCTACTTAAAATTAAATTTAGGGTATTAAAGATTACCGGTATGTACCTTGTTTTCCTTCAACATAATATTTATGACATACATTGTCATATAATTTAAAGTATGTCAGTGGCAACACAGATTAATACTTAAAAAAAAAAACAGCTTTAAAGATTTACATTTACATGACAGAAACAAATACATTCTCCTCAGTTTATTCAATTTACTCTACTGGTTATCTTCAATAAACATCTAAAACACTGATATATCGGAGAACTTATCTAATGTGTGCTCCTGACCAAATAGAATCAGTTAGCCTCTCAATAACAGAGACCAGCCAAAACGTTTACACTGACACGGACTTAGCAAAAGATCTCCAGTGATAGGAAACCCTGGTATCTTAATGAAAGAGGATATATTCCAAGTCCCAGAGAAGAGACCACATTAAAGCATACCTATATGTAAGAACTTTTCCCATTTTTAAAAGATCACCAAAAAACTTTCGATAAAAAAAAAAAAATCATGAAACTGTACTTCATTTTAACTTCAAATTAAGACTTATATCTTTTAAAGCTCAAATGTGTTTTTGGTTTTCTTTCTGTTAAAAGTATGATTACATCATGTGAATGAATTTAAAAACCATATTTCCTTTTTTTCTGTTTCCAGTTTAAAGACTAAGGGCCATATATACTAAGCTGCATATTTGGAAAAGTAAAGATGTTGCCCATGGCAACCACTCAGATTCTAGCTCTCATTTTCCTATTACATACTAGAGAATGTCAGCTAGTATCTGATTGGTTGCTATGGGCAACATCTCCACTTTTGCCAACCCGCAGCTTAGTAAACCTAGCCCCACATTTAAAACATTTCTCCTATTATGTGATACATTATTTTTGTAGCTTTGTGGCATACTTTTCTCTCATAACTCTAGATATTGTCAATATACAAAATCATTTTTAATACCCTATTTTTAAGTAAAACTGGATTCAAATTAGACAGTCAATTTTCATTTTCATAAATCTTGCCTAATATTTCTTAGAATACAACACTGACCAAATCAACACAAATTATACAAGAGATAAATGTAGAAGTAAATTAAAATGCACAAATCCGATGTAAAATATGTAAAGCAACAAATTTCACAATGTTATGGACCGTTAATTTATTGTTTACAATGTTTAATTAGAAAAGCTACTATGGGAAACCAAGTACATTTGAATGAAATGTTTTTAATTAATGTGGCCTAAGGTTGGTATCAGAAATTATTTCTAAAGTTGCACACAAAAACTTTTCTGAAATACATTTTTGTACCATTATACTGTAATTCTGACGTAATGACAGTGGAGGATCCTGTGCTTGTACAGAGGAAGTTCTACCATTAAAACAGTTTTGAGCTTCCATTTTCTCAGCTATAAAAAATAATTCATTAGTATTTGATGCAAGCCTAAGACAGGTCAATGTACAAACTAATATGGTTCTCAGAGCTAAGTGGTTTTCCTACACCAAAAACAGCCTCGATATAATTTTAGATACATACATAACTCACATACCATAATTGTTTTTTTCATTCTGGTAAAAATATCAAGCTTTAATGTTTTTTTTTTAAATGAAATATCCTGGCTTATGAATTCCAACATTTCATGCAAATGTTGAATAACTCATGACTAAATAGTGCTCACAGCAAGCCATGTATTGTCAATTACATAATATCCTGCCCTTCATAGTAGTTCAAGTGACGCACTGGGAAGATATGTGTTCAATATACATTGATTATAAATAAATAAGCATCAAATCCTGCAAATTAAATGAATATACAATGACTTTGTAAATTTGGCTTATACTTCAACTTTTTACAACCCACAATTTCAAATTCAAAGTAAAGGCTGTGTAAACTCTAAATAAAAAAAAAAATGTATATTTCACATTATTTATACAGAAAATACAGTAGCTGTACAGGAGGTCACAATATTATCCTTGTTCTTTCTTCTCCCAGAATTTCAGGTTATTCATCACTGTGCTCCATTTCTATATGTTACTGTAACATACACCTACAGCCCCTATGAATCTTGCAAATAAACCAAAAATTATATACGGGGCTATGCTCTTATCATTCATATGAATACATAAAAGGCAACTTTTCAACTCACAAATATAGGATAGCCTTTAGGAATAAGCTTCATATTTTAAATAGAAGGAAATGTCCTTTAGGCATGTACAATATTGCAAAGTTGGGAAGGAGGGGCAAAAAAGCCTAACCCTTTGCGTATTTACCAATTAAAAACTACAATAAGTTCACTCTGTGCACATATTGCATTCCAGCTTCAGTTCCAATTATACATATAGCACAACACCCAAAAAATAAGTTTCTGTTCTTAGAGTTATTCAGTGGGTAATAAGGTCAACCAGATTGCCTTTTGGTGGGGTCATACTATCTGGGAAAAAGTTGACAAGCGTATCGAAGAGTTGTGACCTCTGTGCATAAGTGCGGTCAACATCCGAGAATCCTGGTTATAGCGGTGAAGGGGAAAAAGAGAAAAAAAAGAAAAAAGTTAATTTATGAATAAAAATCAATAAAAAAAAAAACTGTGCCATATAAAGTTAATCTTATATTTAGAAATACATTTTTAATAACAGCTATATATCTATTTTATTTGATTATCTGCAGCATATACACCGTCAACTGCATTAGGTAGAAGTCCATAGGTACTGTTCCTTCTAATCTGCATCACGTAAAACTGTCAGCAATAAAAAGGTATAATAGTTCAAGTGCATAAAACGAGTCTAACTAAATTTCTATAATTGGACCAGATCAGACTTTGTGTGGTTGAATCTAGTCATTTTTTATTTTCTGCCTAAGCGCATGCATCCGTGTGGCATGAACACTATTGTATTCAGCTAATTACAGCACCTAATCAGAATATCCACACTGCCTTCTAGCTAGGTAGTGTATTCAAATGACTTAGTATACACTATCCCAACATATAAGTGCCTTAATGCACATCATTCATTCGACCATCATGTCAAGGAGTAAAATGAACTAAACTTGTCTGCTTATACAAAGTAGTCCAATCCCATGATCAGATTTCAGTTAATTTTATAATTTGTTTAACCATATGTAATGCAAACAGTAGCAGCCAGAACTTAACTAAGCAGGATGAAGTTTACCGCTGCTCTCTTTAAAAACAAAACATTTTCACCAAACTTACCCAATGGTGTGAAGTCTTTGCTGGATTTAAAAAGTGCAGATGGAAGAAGTTGAAACTGAAAACATGAAAGACCAAAAAAGTAATTAACATTTTTGCAATAAAGAGGTTATAAACACCAATAGTATGAAATAACCTGCAATTACACTGATACTTATGTGAATAAACTCAGCAGTAGATTGGTGTAATTTTAGAAATAATATACAACACTGTTTCTTTGTTTGTGATCAAACCCATTTCATCCTGTAATTTTTATTTGCAATTCAGGATACAGGTAAATTTCTTCAGAAGCCAAAACACTACTTTGAATTAAGCAGCCTAACCCATAGAACAAATTATAAAATGAAAGATTGTCGTGTCTATTATTCTCCTTCCTTAACATGCAGTATCAGTGGAATGTGCTCTCACATATGTAGATTACTTTATATTTCGGTCCACTGAAAACACATATGGCTAATATTACATATACATAAATACATACATATCATGCATTCAAAGATAAATACATCCACAGTCAAATAGTACAAGTGTGTAATTTGACAGTGCTGTTATTTTTAAACTTGGGCCAACAATACATATACCACATTACCTCTTTTGTCTCTTCGGGGTCTGAATGATCCACAGTGACAGATAAATCATTTTGCAAGTATTTCAGTGCACTAAGAGGCTCAGTTTGAGCATGTTCTTCAAACCTGTAACAGTACAAATTTTGGTTAAATTGTATACCTATATATGAAAATGGATTAAATGCATGCACCAGTTCCACTCTCACATACATGCCTCCTGTTTGAACATTTAAATTGTTATTTACAGAGCAACAGGACAAACCCCAAAACAAATTCTCTTAGGGCTCAACGGTATTCTGTTGCGGCACTTTGTACCTGTATGTTACAGTACCCAGACTTATATTTCCTTACACAAAATGAAGTGACACAAACTGCATGAGGTAGCATCATATAATAAGCAGTTCCAGAAGTAAAACAAAGAATTAAAAAGACAACCCTAAAAATGACCAAATTATATCATCACAACCAGCAAATTAATTGCCAATTACAAAGAGAAAAGCACATACAAGCAAAATAGATTACTGTTTATAATTTACAGTTTGCAAACTGGCTTTTACTTACCTGTGTTTTCGGATAAGATATTTACAGTGCCTCAATAAATATTCTTTAGAAGGCCGACATAGCTTCAGTGACCAAAAGTCATCTAAACGCATTTTAGGTGAACAGGATTTTCCAGGATTTCCTCCAAAAAGATAATGAACCTGTCATTAAACAAAAACCTACTTGATTAATAGAAGTTAGGAGTATACAACAGGTACTGGTCTGTCATACACATTTGTATCACACTTAATTTCAGTCTTCACAGTCAACCCAAAGTTATTAGGTTTAACAACATAGCAGCCATAAAAGCGGTTACATTCTCTGGCATTCATGGAGTTTGCGCCACTATTAGCGGACTTCTGGCACACGACTTTTTCCTAGGTGTGTGGACTAAAAACATATGTACGCCAGACCCACTAAACCAGTGGAATGTTTCACTGAATTTTTTTTTTAATTATTAATCACCTTCTAGCTTACATTACATTATCTAATTATTTTTACATTTCTTATATGCCAAAAAGTCTAAGATTATAGTTTATTTTAAACACAATGTAACCCAACAAGTTACCCATTCTAATCAAAATGACTGAAATTTAGTCCCAACAATAATCCTTTGTCACATGACCATTGTTTTGTATATCTTATATAAGACAGGAGGCATATTAAATCATTTCAATGAGTGGAAAGCTAAAGGATTTCACCAGTTATTAAGTAAAAATACTCATGAATACATCAGATTACCAGGGCACACAGATTACATTAGACACTTTAATAAAAGGTGTTAAATTATTGCCAATTTGTACCTTGTGCAACTCATCATAAACCAGTTGGTGAGCAAATCTTGGGCAGGGTTCCTCTTCTTGAAGGTTTTTGTTTGGATTTTCCTTTGAAGCTTGATCATTCTTGTACACACAAGACCTAAATATAATGGTTACTGATGTTAAAAAATATTCTTTATAAACACCTCTCCCTATACATTCATACCTACATAAAAATATACATTGGCTTTTTTTTTTTTTTAACTTGTGAGAATATGCCAAAAGGATAAACGTTAATTTATAGGGAAAACAATATCTAATTGGACATTTCCGTTACATTTTTTATAGGATTCACTATAGAGGTCACTGATGTGACCAATGAAGTGGGTTGGGCCAAAACTATAATTTGTTCTGGCTCTTACAACTAGTCACATATAGAAATGCTCTACAGTGGGAGAAGATGCAGAAACAAGTCCCAACGTTATGGAAACTGAGAATTTTTGCAATTTAAAATGCAGACTTAAATATTACTATGTTGGAATGTTATCAGATAACCAATGAAGTGATCATGCTGGAAGACATAAATTAATGGGTCCTTAAGATTTTTTTTTTTTTTTGAACGATCGACAGTGTTCTATAGGACCGTGACATATTTGCTACAGTGCATCCCTGTGCAGCATGCCACTGGCAATGTCTCACTTGGCAAAAGAAAAAAAAAAACTTAATAGTTTACAAATGTTACATTTGTTCAGGCCTGTGCATATTCATTTATGCATATACTGTACAATCATTTTTCAAATTAGGTTATCAGTAAACACAAAAACAGGATAAAATCTAATACTGGTACTTTTCTGTGGAAAGCAAGATAACAGCCACAAGCACAGTATAAACGTTTATTAACAGCTGTATTTTAAGAGTAGTTGCTAGTCTAAATGGATGAGGAAGTTTATTCCTGAGAGAGGATGCAGCCCAGGAGAAGTCCTGTAACCAGGAATCAGGAGCGAGGATATGTATGCGGGTGCAGTCTAATTGAGGGCTTTGTAGGTTTGCCAAAGGATTTGTATTTGATACAAGCAACAAGTGTAGAGGCTAACACAATGGAACAACTCTAGAAAGAAGGAAACCAGTCTAGCAGCTGCACGCAATATAGACGGTAGGAGAGTAATTTTATAACGTGGAAGTCCAACAAGGAAAGCAATGCAATAATAAATGTGGGAGAAGATTAATGCAGTGTCCTGTATGAGATGTTTGCATATTGTGGAAATGTTTTTCGATATGTTTAACTAGATTAAGAAACAGATTATATGTGGGGACTAAAAGACAGTACAGAGCCAATAACACTACTAAGTGAGCTAGCTTTAGGGATTATTTTAATGTAGTCAACAGAGTACAGGTGGATAGCTTTGACTGGCAGGTGGAAATATACAATGGAAATTACTGTTTAACTTTAAGATGGTGGGAGGACATTAAAGATGCAGAGAGAACTCAAGTTACACAGGCTAACAGTTGGTGAGAGATTGGCAGAGGACTGGTAGATTTGTGTATCCTCTGCAAAGGGATGATACTGAAACCCAAATGACTACTAGCTGTCCACAGGAAGTGGGAGAGAGAAGAGCAATAGGCCCAACACAGACTTGTGATATTCCAACAAAGAAGAGCAGCGATTAGATAAGTAGGATGTGCACAAGGAGACAGACGTGCTGATTACCTAGGGATTGTAACATTTGTATGAGAAGAGAGTGGTCAGAGTGAAAAGCAGCAGAAAGAACCAGGAGAATTAGGGGAGAATAGGGACTACAAGATTTAGTAGTGATTAAGTCAATGATACCTTGGTCAAAGTAGATTTGATGGTGTATTGGGAATAGCCTGAATGATAAGGATCCAGAAGATAGTGTGAGGAAAGGAAGTGAGGAGAGTGTAGGAAAGTCTCTCAAGCAGATTTGAGGGGCATGGAATCTGTGAAATAGGCCAATAATTTGAGGGAGCGTCGGGGTCAGAGTTCATTTTCTTTTCAGAATTGGTATGGAGTGATTGATTAGTATGTACTTGAATAAAGACATGATAAGAGTTTGCAGTTTAAGGTTGTAATAAGCATAGAAAATAGGCATCCACTGACTTGTGAGGGTAAATGATCAAGAGGACAGGTAGCAGCAAAGTAAAAAGTGAAGGTACTTTTTCTACATTTTTGGGTTAAAATGAGTACACAATATGTGTGGAGGAAAGGTGGTGAAAAAAAGAACATGACTTTACAAGTAAATAGCTAGTTACTACCAAAATGTATTTAACCTTTTACTCCATGATAAAGTAAATTAAGGTTTTAAAACCTGACGAACCCAATACTGGCACCAAGTTTCTTCACAATAAGTTAACAAAACAATGGCTTAGTGATTAGACAGGACACAGCTGAGTAAGTGAATGGACTTGTCCAAAAACCCTCAAAGATGGTTGAACAATATTATATTCAAATGGTTTTTTGCTATGCAGTAAATGTGTTTGCTTGCATGTAACACTGAAATAACACCACAGCAGATAAAGTTAAATCTTCAAAAGTATATTAAAACAAAATTGCTATACATACCAGCTATTTCGAACAATGTCATAAATCCAGAAGGAATTCCTGACGTTCTCTTCACGTTTCTCTTTATCTTTGCTTAGACCGGACAAAACATGAATTTCATTTAGCTCTGGATCAATGGTAGCCCTCTGAGTGAAGCCTGTCATTGGAACTGCGAACAAAGCTAGGTAAGGGTAAACTATACTTAAAAACTCCTTTTTGGAGCCAATGTGTTTTATAGTAAAACAGTAAAGCAGTCATGTTGTCAGTGCCTGTTTAATGAGTCTAATTGTTTAGAATTCAAAATTATGTATGGTTGATTCAAAATCATTTATGGTTGTTACAATTTAAGAAAAATTATCTAAACTTGCCAGATTTGTTAATGCCAAGCAAATACGCAGGTATCGAGGAGAATTACAAAGTTTCTTGATTATTACCAACTATTCTCTATATTTCCATAAAGCAAGGACAGATTAAAAGCTAGAATTATCTCTTTTAAGGACTATACTAATAAACTACAATGAAAGAAATCAAATCTAGTGATTACATGGATAAAGGGATTCTTTGTCATATTAAAATAGCTTTGTTCTTTAGTCTTCACACTTGTGGTTTGTGGATGATATTTAGTTACAACCAAATAAAGTTCTGAATGGCAATAGCCGCAAGGTCATTTATCGGGTGAAAACTCAGCTCTAACTGGAGAAAAGATGAATCATTTACAGATAGATTCTCAGATTTAGGGCATTCAGTCTCTCGCAAACGATCAGCTACTATATGTGCTAAATGCATGGCGGTGCTGGGTTCTGTGTCACAATTTGTGCTAGAGAATTCAAACTGAAAGCTAGGAACATGCAAGCCATAAGGTAATGTTATCTTTTTATAATGTATCTAGCTAAAAGGAAATATAGAGGAAAACATTTTTTTTTATTTTTTTAATATTGGCATCATGATTAAAGTACACAGAAAGGTTTTAATTCCCCATCTGAAATCTCAATTAAAGTTTTGGGGCTTTTTTTTATATAAAGATAAATCATGGTCAGGGACAAGGCAAACATGACAAAAAAAAAAAGCTAATAAAACTAATGCGAAAGGACAATACGGAGATAAAATCAATAGCTTCCTAATGGTAATAAAGGTTGCTGTAGAGTAGGCTTTAAGTTTTGAAGAGTATCAGAAGACATTTGCTTTGCAAGACTGCTCAAGGCTGATAAACTGAATGTGAATCTGGCCAAAAAGCATACAAATTATTGCATCAATATCAATTCCATCTCTCAAGTGTTAATTCAGTCATACATGTGGAACTGC